>JALNQK010000103.1:0-111644 GCA_028458525.1 Ophiosphaerella herpotricha
CTTTAAATACTAATAGATTATAGAATATATATATATCTATTACTAGTAAAATTTCTAGCTAATTCTAATAAGTTGTTCTAGAGATATTAGGTAGTAGTTTATTAATTTTTACTAGTAAAATTAGAGTAGCTACTTACTTAGGTTAGCTACTTACTTATAAAACACGTTATAGAATATATATATATCTATTACTAGTAAAATTTCTAGCTAATTCTAATAGGTTATTCTAGAGATATTAGGTAGTAGTTTATTAATTTTTACTAGTAAAATTAGAGTAGCTACTTACTTAGGTTAGCTACTTACTTATAAAATATATTATATATATAACTTACTTATAAACTATATTAGTCTAGATAGATAGCTTCTTATAGTTTAGAATTAGTATAATCTTAGAACTACTTAATCTCTAGATTATATATCTTATCTAATAAAAATATAACCTTAGCTAGAAGAAATATAAGACTAGCTTAAATATAAAGCTAGCTCTAGCTAATAACTAATATTTTAGCTAAGGGAGTATATTAGATAAGCTAAGTAATCTAGAGATTAAGTTAACTATAGAATTAGTATACTAGGTATACTAGCCTATAAGCTAGTATATAAGGTTTAGAGAACAATCGAGATAATAATCGATTGCGCACACGAGCGCGCTACTAGTGCTACTAACATGCGATCTAGATAACGATCCCGATAGCGATCGATGACGCCACAGTCCCGACAATTACCAACAAGGTGACTATTATGAGTAACGCAAAGTAACCTAAACAGAGGCAAAATCAGAGCACAATGACGCACGGGATAGGATATAAAAGGGGCCCTCCATAACGTACCTAGATAGAACAATCAATCAATCAATCAATTACTTCAACTCAACTCAATCAGTTTGCGCACATCAACTTCAACATCATATCTGACAGATTTACAACTCTCGTCAGTTCACTCCAAACCCCCAAACTCCGCTAGCATCAGAGTTCCGTCAATCTACACTGCATATACACTGGTATCGATACTTATCAATGATATGCAGGTATTATTTGGGGCTCTCCACCTAACCGTTCGAGGACACCTTCCAAGGTTACATCGTACACATGTGTTTTACTCAAACTAGGAAGTGGCTCCAAATAGTTTCATCTCTAGGGCTACCTAAGTGGGTACATGTTGGGCGGAGGTAATTTCCTTGTCAGCGGTATTACGCCTCATACGTGTATGCAGGTCGGATTCTTTCCCCACCCCCTCCTTGGCCAAAACAACGACGCACTAGGAGCTAGGCTCCTGCCGATGCTGGGTAGATACAGTATACTATGTAACATTAGGAGTGTTCCTGAGGTCCGCTATCGTACATGTACCCAGAATATTAGGCAAAGAAAAGCTTGCAGACAATTGCGGCCTGATCGCCGTAACAGCCCGATGATACCTTTTAATTGAAATAACTAGATAACTCCGTTGCGGTAGATATATATATCCAAGTATTACTCGAGATACCTGTTTTATCTTCACGTTACCCACCTACACTTCAAAGTCCGCTTTGTTTCACAGGCCTTATTCCCCCCGAATCGCTTAACTTGCTTCTGAAGCAACAGAACTTCAGCATGACTAGTGCTGGAAAGAGATCTACGTGGCTTGTGACGGGCTCCAGCAATGGTATTGGTCTGGCTTTGGTAAGGTACATCCTGACCACTGGCGACAATGTCATTGCCACGTCTCGAAATCCGGCGAAGACCCCCGAACTGGTCAAAGAGATTGAATCCTATCCCAACGGGAAATGGTTTGCACTAGATATCTCCTGGTCCCAGGAAAAGATTACCGAAGCGATTGGGGCAGCCGACGCATTGTTCGAAGGGGGGATAACTACGGTTGCCAATAATGCTGCATTCGGAATTGCGGGAGCCATTGAGGATATTCCCGAAGAGGATGCAAAAGCCGAATTCGAAACCAATGTATGGGGCACACTGCGGGTTTGCAAGGCAATTCTACCCAAGATGCGCCAGAGGAAGCAGGGTAACATTGTGCAAATAAGCAGTGTCCTGGGACTTACCGTCGTCCCAGCCCTCGGCATATACTGTGCATCCAAATTTGCCTTTGAAGGTGAGCATTATCATATCGCTTCCTACAGCGTGTTCACTGATTCGTTTTACTAGCCATCTCGGAGGCTTTGTCACAGGAGACAGCTTCGTTTGGAGTGCGCACACTGATAGTAACTCTCGGTTCGTTCCGGACAAACTTTCTTGCGCCAGGGGCAATGTCATTCATCGAGCCTTCAGAACCGTACAAGGCCCCGCACGTCGTCACCAGTGGCATTGAATCCGAAAGGAAGAAAAATGGTACTCAGATAGGAGATCCCGAAAAGGGTGTGAAAGTTATACATGATGCTATAAGTGGTAAAGACCCGAAGTTGGTAAATGTCTTGAGACTGCCCTTAGGAGGTGATAGTTGGGGAACTGCGATAGCTCACATGGACCAAATGAGGAGCGACTTTGATGTCTGCAAAGAGGTAGCCCATAGTACCAACTTGTCTGAATGAACTCATTTAGATAGAAGAATATTACTATAGCTACTCCGTATATCTTACCCAAAGTCTAAAATCAATTGTACTGTCGTATACCTAGATGCTCAAATATATAAGAGACCATTCCTTTCACAATGTTCGTCACGATAATGGCTCCAGCCTTGTAACTTCTCTAGAATTTCTACTTTATTTAAAAGTAATAGCTATCTAAACATCCTCCTCATTTACCTACCCAGACCATACCTTAGGCCCTGGGCATGTATATGTAGTCGCCGAGCTTCCATAAGTATCAACCATAACTCCAGGATCATTTTGCGATGCATATCCAGGGATTGTAGCAAGATAATCTCCGCTTGGTTGAGCGGTACCACTACCTGTGACCTCTAAAGAAAGGATATCAGCTAAACAATAAGTAGCACGTGCGGAGAAGAGGCATACGAATCTGTGCGCACTCTGCGTAGAATTGGGGCGCATTAGCTTGATGGAGAGCAAGGAGCTCATGGCGAATCAAGTAATTTCCTGCAGCCAGAGTCTTGGGGATCGTCGACGTCCAGTACAGGTTCTTTAGCACTTTGGCGGTTCCCCAGTTTCGTCCACTCAGAGGCGGCGCCGTCATGCCTTCCTGGTTGATCTAGAGAAATAGGCTTAGTGGGGCCAGCTCAAAAGCGCGAAGAGATCCAAGCCATACCTTGAACCACTTCTTTCCACTACCATCACAGCTCTTGTGGTCGCCTGAGCACTTGTAAAGCCATACCATGACGGGTCCTTGCTCATGTGTCCATTGGGACCAGATTGCTTTGACAGTGCCTCCTGCACTAACCTTGGCAACAAGGTCCGCAGAAGTGCCTCCGTTACACATCACTTTCCTATCTGTGATGGTCATTGTTGGGTTGTAGTCGGGCCATTGACGCTGGATTGTCTTGGGAGACGAGGCAGGTGAAAAGCCGGTATATCTTAGATGCGCATGTTAGAGATGGATGGCTTGACCATTGGGTTGCGAAATCAATCACGTATGGGCAATACTTACCCTGGATATTTTACACCGTCAATCTCGTAGCTTGTGACGGCTCCATGAGCAGCAGCCTGGACGACTAGAAGGGCAGTGGTAGCGAAGACGTTTGAGAACAGCATTGTGATAAATGAATCCGTGGATACTCTTGCGTGGGTATTGTCGTATCTCTTTTGAGCGAACGGCTATCTGCTGCATTTATACACTTGGGTCGCTAGCTAGGCAACGTGCTGCAATAGGTCTCCATGGCCACACTGAATTGTCGCCCTTGGTTATCACGAGGCGCAACAAGTGCTCCATTATCGATAATGCTGATAGTGTTTGTGATATATTCTGCACTATATTTGTTGTTGCTGTCGGACCGGCTCAGTCTAATTGGTTGAAAGTCAATATACTCACCTTGCTAGCCGCGATCGTTCCATGCCGGCTCTTCGAATACCGAACCAGATCAAGAATCCATGGTCATGCCCCGCATTACCCCAGGAATTTAATATGACTGGTGCATTGGGCCATGTGGAATGACGGTGCGGTAATCTGAAGATCGCACAGGTGGGTGTAGAGCGTTTTGAAGTGCAAGAGTGCATGAAGAACATGAAAGTTGGTATTTCAGATATACTGAAGTCATTCGGACGAAAAGGCGATGTCTTGGGCTTGTCGATCGTGACTGTGCCATGGATCACTCGAACCTGCGAAACGCCGCCACAATAGTCCAAAACCCTTATCCGGGTAATGCAGTTTACATGGCATTCCATGCGTTGTAACTGAGTGTCAACTGAGTGCTTATGCAGAGAGTAGATACCGCAATGTTCTAGAAGCTTTCATGATTTCTTTGGTATTGTAGTGTCAAATAAATTGCTGACTCACCTCTTGAACTACAAGCGTGCTCCATTGGAGCAAGGTCCAGCTACTCGAATCCTAAACGAACATTTTAAGAATTGCGAGACTCAAAGACTTGATACGGAAAGTATTAAACTACCTGAAGGTAGTATTAGTCGCTTATACTTTCATTATAGATGTCAATGTTGTAGATATGCTTCAACACCCACAGGTATGTATTTCGAAGGGACTGAGTCCAGTATGCCTTCACTTTGAAGGAAAGATGAAATAGCTAGAGAAGGCTGAAAGATATGTGTAACAGAGTTGCACTATCATCTTCAATAACCCTAGTGCATGAGAGTCCAAATTCCATCTGGACTCATAATAGTGACAGTGAATCGCGTACTCTCTTTATAGATTACAGAAAAGCTTGTTGCTAATAGATTATCCAAGGACCATAAAGCCAACTTGCGGGAACCTAAACATCTTTCCCGCGTACCTCTTCGTCCTTTGGTCCTCCGTGCATAGTCTCTTCATCATAGCGTTCATTGTCGCTGTCATGATAAGCAACTGAAATTTCCGTGATCTCATCTCCTACTTCCATCCAAACGTCGCTAGTGGCCGGAATAGGCGATA
The DNA here is from genome assembly GCA_028458525.1 of Ophiosphaerella herpotricha. Lineage (NCBI taxonomy): Eukaryota > Fungi > Ascomycota > Dothideomycetes > Pleosporales > Phaeosphaeriaceae > Ophiosphaerella > Ophiosphaerella herpotricha. The sequence continues at coordinate 4,968 of JALNQK010000103.1, forward strand.
TTTTACAGAGCCCCCAGTATGAAATGGATGCCACAAGAAAGCCAGCGAAGAAGTTGAGGTCATAAATTCGCCGCGCGCCAATAGGCACATCTTTACCAATAGCTCCAACGAAGCCAACAATGTTGATCAGAACGCCGGCAATGTATGCGGCATAACCCCGCCAATGGAAGCCAAATGTATAGTAGTATGGAGCTGTGGGTTTCCCCGAATATAAGTCCTTGATTTGGAGGTAGCCCTTTCTTACCCAGTAATAGTCTGAAATCATGACACCTGCGATAGAAGACAGGAAGACAGAGTATGCTGAGAGGTATGTGGTGAAACTGTTGGTGTCTTTGAGAAGTTGCCATGGGCACATGACCAGGCCAACAAGCGCGCATATATATCCACCCCGTCTAATGCTGATCCAGCGAGGCGCCAGTGCAGTCATATCTGTTCCAGCAGAGATCGAATTAGCGGCAATGTTAGTTCCGAGTTGCGCAAGGGTGAAAGCAGCAGAGATGATGAAAACTCCGAATCGCTGGCCAGATCCTCCGTTTTCATCCAGGAAGCTTTCAAGTAATAGTAGCGGATTCCAAATTGGTTTGCCAAAGATAACGGTGGAGGACGAGGATACGATGATACCGATGAAAGAAGTGACTGCGAAGCCAATAGGAATCGTGAGTAGCTGTGGTAAAAAGGCATCCGAGGGTTTGCGTGCAAATCGTGCAAAGTCTGGGTCGTTGACAATCAGGGTCGCAAAATTGGCGATGGCGCTCATGATTCCCCGAACCATTAGCCATCCAAGTGCGGATCCACTCTTTGTACCTGGTTGATGGACGATCGGACCGATGCCTTTTGCTCGCACGATGGCCCATATGAAGAAGGCTATTCCAGCTGTGGGTACGAAGTAAGCCTTGACTGTAAACAAGTGTCGAATTTTGTTGACTGGAGGCCAGATGAATGGTAAGGAACCCAACCAGAATAAGAAGAATGACACAAAGTGGACGGTCGAAGTGCCTGAATTGGGAATGCCATTTTTTATTCCACCTGAGCCTCCAGGGAGATCCTATAAATGTCAGTTGGCACTTATTTCAATAGTGCTGTGAATACGCACATCACGCCAGCTGTTCCATATCGAGCGAATCATGAGGTAAACACAGGTACCACCAATCCATGCTTGTACGCCATACCAGATGCAAGCCATAGCTGCACGATTGAATACAGGCCATAACGCACCCCAGATCCCAAAGGAAGCGCGATTAACAACGGGAAAAGAGATGTGGTACATCGCGCCGATTCGGCCAGTCAGACAGACGAAGCAGGCGGCAATAGAATAGCCGAGCTGTACTTGCATCAGCGAAACATGTCACAAGACAACCATCGTGCCGACTTACCCAGACACAAATCCAAGACTGCCACCAGGAAAGGCCATCGACAATGTTGGACGAGGAAATCATCCAGGTATTGATGTTGAAAGAGTCGGCAATCCAGAAGCCGACAAAGTTCCACGCACCCCATTCACGCCGTTTAGGCTCTACCTGATAATAGAAATCAGCATACCATATCGAAGCACCACATAAAGTACACTAACGGGCTTGAGGTCCTCATTGAAAAGCATAAGCTGAGCCGTGGTGAGGTTTGGCTCGCTTTCTACGGCGAATTTGTCGAACCACCGAGCAATCCTAGCCTGCTTGTTCTCGTCCATGACGGCAAATTTGCAGAGAAAAAATACGTCGTCCGAAAGGAGAGCAGAAGTGGTGGTCGAGGGGTTTATGAAGCCGTTGCTGCCAGGCCGGATGGATGATGATCCTAGTCACAATGACGTGGGGGGATTTGATGCGCCTGGGCTTTGCAAAAAGTACCAAAATTTTGCTTGGTCGATTCATTCAATCGGTGTTGTTGGAGTCGTACTTAAATTCACCCCAGCCAGGTTGCGCACTTCTGATAGCTTAGCATGATTCACAATTTGGCTAGCTACTGTGGTCTTTTTTTGCTGATAAGGCTTCCGCAGAGAGAGTGTACCAATAGCTGGGCATGACGCACGAGCATCGTAACAGCATCGCATACCCCCAACCCAATGTCCGCGATAGGAGCTGCACTTACAAGTGCGTAATTTGCGCAGTGCGGTGGAGGTGACTCGATAGAAACATGTCACTGCGAATTCTTCACCTCCTCTCAGGGAACTTCTTATCTTTCAACATTCGACCGTCGTTAGATATCATACCAGTATCTACTTAGGGTCTCGCTTGATAGTCGCTGGGCCGTGTGCTACCACAAAAAGGGAATGGTACGCTCTCCAAAGTAGGGGAGGGCAGATAGGATCAAATGTGGGGAGCCAATCAGAGGCCATCGCGCCTTGATTATTCCATCTCATCGAGTAAACCGTCGTCTCTAACCATGGGCACCCCTCATACATGGCTCTCTTTGATCGTTATCGTCCTAAAATCTGGCTAACACCTGCACCTATTGCCCTGCACCCACGAATCTTTCCTTCCGCCCATGCACATTCTCCCATTCTCCCCAAACGCCCCTCCAAACGTCCCTTTCACTCCGACCCAGCCCAGCAAACATGGCATCTAGCCCCTCCTTATCCAAAGCAGCTGTGCTTATCACTTCCCACAGACCTGGTAAAAGCTTCGCTCGTACCGCCGGTGCTAATCTCCCTGATAGTTGAAAGCGGCAGAAAGATGCGAGAAGAGGGTACATGAAGTGGCTAGCTGTTTCGCGGGCCGCTTTTGTCCCATCGTGGAGATGTTTGGTTTTCTGTGAGTGACGACCATGTTTCAAAATGGACGACTGCGGCGGGTTGCAAAGCGTGCTAAGGACGCGTGTATACTGGCTTGCGTTCAGTGGCGTGAGGCAAACGAATTCAGTAAGGCTATTGCTTCTCAACCAGCATGGGAGGGCGCCGCTCCGTGAAGAGGTTGGAATGAACATGCAAAAGAGAAGGCCTTGAAGAAGTGGTAAAAGAAGGTGACATCTCCCGCCTAGTTTGCTGCGATGTACAAGCAACATCAGCCGGCCTGTTTCACAGATACGCGTGAAAATATGGCAGGCGTTGTCGACAGAGAGTGCGGCACAAGTACGCGAGGTGAGCTTGACCAACGCACTGAGAACACACTCAGCACCATGTTGGGTTGTGAGGGCCGGCTTATCATTCAGTATTGTATTGATACTGTCCATAAGCGCATTGAAGGATGCGTTATTTGAGGTTTTGGAAAGCAAACAGCAAAGTTTGGGTAGAATCGCAAGTTGCTTTCGTCGAAGTTCAGGGTCCGTGGCAACTTTATCGGGCATAATAGAAAGAAGGTTGTTGAGGATGCGGTACGATGCCGACTGATCAAGCGGGTCTTGAACATCAGTAAGAATTGTCACAAGACGTACCTTTTCGGTCGTCTCAAAGGGTGTAAGAATGTTAGTCAAGGTTGTAAGCGCGGATCTTTTCACTTCCTGGGCTACCGACTCATGAGTAACCCTTGCCGTTAAAGTAATTAGCCACTCGGCGTTCGGGTATAGCTTGTAGCTAGCCACCAGCATATGCAGTTGTGCCGTGTGCTCTACGACTTTGATGGGGCTCGAAGTGCTTGATGACATAAAAGACTCAAGGTCTGCATGACTGGAAACCCATGTGCGAAGCCAAGCCGAGGTTGCTTTGAATAGGGTAGAATCCCCCAAGAGAGTAAGGTATAATTCGTTGAAGGCAGCCAAGGTGTCACGAAGAGGCACGGAGTCGCCTGTGTTGAGGTTGTCATCTGTGAGACACTGTTTCAAAAGTGCCACATAGTGCTTGATACTCAAGAGCTGTGAGTCTTTCTGCTCTAGGATAGTTGCTCTGAGTATAGCAAGACCAGTCGCCGAGACGACACTGCTGTCCTTTGTCAACTTATCAAGTCTCTTTTGATAATCACCAAGAAAAGCCCTGTTTTGTGATTGATTTTGATTGGGTATAATGTGGCTGAGCACCAGCTGACACAAACGCTGGATTTGTTGACGCAGTGTTTGTGATTTCGATCCTTGTATTTGCAGTTGAGCAGCAATGTCAAATATGATCACACCATTGGATGAAATAGTGGCTGACGCATTTGGAACCTCCATGAGCTGCACCATTCCTGCTAGCAAGCTTACTGCATCTGACGAGCCTCTGGATAAGAGGATTGACAGTCGGTTTAAGATAGCTTCTCTTTGATCGCGTGATAGCGCAGATGGCTGTATATGCAAGAGAGCCTTCACAGCGACGTTGTGTAAATGGTCATCCTCATCTTGATTGAGGGCATCCGAGAGTGCTAAGGCAAAAACGTGATGCAGAATCGGCTTTCCTTGTCCAAAAACTGCCTCAGCAAGGTAGCCACCGCTCGCATTCCCGTCATCTAAGGTCGCAAGTTTGGCTAGCATGGCAAGGAACGACTCCCGGGATATTTGTGCGTCCAAATGACTCAACAATGAAATATAGTTGACACAAAAGATTTCCACCGCTTTTCTCTGCTCCTGCGGATGCAAGTGGTCAAAAGGTAAGCTCTTCGCAATTTTGCGCAGAACCTTTTGCACTTGTTCCGCGGACCCGGGAATTGCTTGAAAGCGATCGCATGTATCAAATAAAAACATCATTGCCGCTGCTTGTGTTAGCGAATCCAATTGCACACCATCCGATTCCTTGTTGTTTGTGAATATATCCTTCGAAGCTTGTTCCATCAGCGGGTATAGTAGTTCTTGCTGTATGTGCGAAGAGGCATGAATTTCGATTGGCCAAAGCTTGGCGGCGAGCTGGCAGAGCGTAAACCATGAATAGGCGAGCTTTGTGTGTGCTCTGATTTGGTGGTTCTGGACTCGTGCAGCGTAGGATACGAATACCGAATGTAGTTGGAGTTTGAGTGTGACTGCAATGTCACCAGACCGAATTGATTGTAATACAGCAGGAATGATGACAGCGCTACTGGATGCCTCCTGGAAAGCATCAAGCTTACGAAAATTGGTACAACCGCCTGATTGCGTATCCAACGCACTATTCAGGGCATCTAGCCGATTAGCATGCTCCTTGATAAGCTCCTTAACTTGACCTTGGGTGAGAGATGCTTCCAACGACTCGGATAACGCAGTTGTCAAGATCCGAGTCTCCCAAATGGGCTCGTTGTTCTCCTCCGTAACTTTGCGGTTGCTATTTTTATAGCTTTTGATCAATTGGACATCCCACCGGCGAATAAAGCCAAGGAGGTTCCGGTTCCGCGAGAAGGCCAAGATGAGAGGGGCTAGAATATCTTTTTGTATTAGGTCGCGACCCGAATTTCCACTAATTTTTGTAGTTGCCGTCTCTAGAGGCGTGCTATGAACATCTGTGCTCGAGATGTGATCGAATAGTATCGTCGCAAGATCTACTGGCTGCTCACCGGAACCATCCAAGGTAGATCGAGGCTCCACTACGAACATAGACGCATCGAGCTGAATTAGGGATGCGATGAGGTCCCACTGCACTTCTCTACCTATACTCTTTGAATGTCTGATACCACAATAATACCAGAAGATGTCCTTCATTATAGAAGTATCGATTGCGATGTTGTGCACTTGCAGTACTTGCAATGTATTTTGTAGAGCAGTGAGGGACCATTTTGATGTAGGAGACTCTGGTTGCTCGTTCAACGAGCACCCCACACATTCAGCCAGCGACAAAAACGCAGCCTGGATCCAAGGTTTCTCAGCGAGGCGATTTTTCGGCGTTTTAGAAGGGTAGGCACGAATAATCAAAGCTAGCAAGTAGACAAGTGCGCTGGATACCGAGATAAAACGATTTGGAGTATCCTGAACAGCATCTTCTGCCTGCGCAGATTGTAAGAAAATCTCTCGAAGAGGCTGGAGATTTTTTAGCAGTGCTGGGGCACGTTTGGGATTTGAATTCTTTTTGGCTGTTTCTGGATTGGTCTCAGCGTAGAATGCCGCGCGGGACGGGGCGATTAGATGCCTTATAAGCAGCTTATCGAGGGCTTGTATGCTCGCATCTAGTGCTCTGGCCGGGAGCTGTTCCGGCTTCAATATGCGCGCATTGGCGAGAGTATCAATCAGCTGGAGCGTGGGCGCCAGACAGTGGCTGGCAAAGTCCGTCGAGGACGATCCCATGTGGTCGCTAGAGTCAACGATGCGCAGGTCCCAGATTTCGATGACTATGGATAGGTCGACTAAGGATTTTAGAGTTTGAGGAGTAGCATCCAGCATCGAAGTGCTGGTGAGCAGCCGTTGTACAACCTGGAACCAGGACTTGAGAATCCGAGAAGCTTGCACACTGTCTGTCCTCAAGACCATCTTGATAAGCTCCGTCTGTGTGGGGTCGCATGGCCGAGCGTCTGCGACCGGCAGTCGTGTGACTGATTTCAGCACAGTGGCAAGCGTGTGAAAAAGGAGAGCAGGGTGGCCAGATGCAGGCGGCAATGTTGTGGAAGGGGATGGTGCGGGCGACGGGCGCTTTCGTTTCCGCGAGGGTGTAGCTTGGTGGTGTGTAGTGTACACCGATGCACCAAACACGCCCTGTTCGAAGCTGTGTGTCAAGGTACTTTCCAAAATGGCCGTGAAGCCGGCGTCCCGCAGGTGCGGAGCACTACGGGAGACGGGCAGCATGTGCAGCATGCATTCCAGGAGTTGCCATGCCGCAGGCGTCCCCCGCGCCTCTGTCCCCACGGCCGTCCCGTTGCTGAGCTTGCCAAGAAGCCAGCGCAGCACCCATTCGGCGCGCGAGCGGACGACATGGCGCAATGCCTGCGCCCGCGCCTGGCCGTGTTGGTGGTGGAGGCCCTGCCAGTTGTCTGGCAGGCGGATGAGGCCGGCTACCTGGCGGATCTGGTCGTCGATGAGTGGAAAGTCGCGGGAGACAGACTGCAGGCGCGGCCGAGTCGGAAGAGGGGCCATTGTGCCGTTGTGCCGCATGTCATGTCATCGGGGCAGAGTTGCAGCGTCGCAACTTCGCGGGCCAAGTCAAAAAAAAGGTGGGAGCTTGGGCCATCAATGCAGCTCGCGACGCCAAGAGAGAGAGCGTGTGCAGACTGTCCACGCCGTCCGACCCAATTGCACCCGACCAACGCAAGATAAACACCCCCCAGCCATGGCCGACGAATCTCCCAAACCAGCGGCGCCCTTGCCGCGAGCCACGCGCCCTATGAGCGAGGCCCTGCTCAACGAGAAGGTGCGCCTGCCGCCACTCCCTACCGCTCCTCCCCTCTCTCGACTGACTACCCTGACACTCGCAGTGGGATCGCTGTCTCTCCTCAATGCTCATCCGCTCTGGCCTGGGCCTCGGCTTTGGTGTCGTCTTCTCCGTCCTCCTCTTCAAACGACGCGCATGGCCCGCCTTTGTTGGCCTCGGCTTCGGCGCAGGCCGGGCCTGGGAAGAGTGCGACAACGTCAGTGCCGCCCAGCCTTCACATGCGCCCGTCGGCCGTGCAGCCCAGCTAACCTGGCCATAGTCGTTCAAGCGTGCGGCAGCGCCCTCCAGGGATGGCCTCCGACTTGTCAGGCCATGAGATTGACGGCAGAAACGGAAAGCAACGAACCCCAAAGAAAGCCTCCTATATTGTAACATCAACTCGGCATATGGCTTTTCTGTACACTATCACAGCGTATACATTGTTTGGTTATATTCCACATCCTCCTGTATATTTCATCTTCGTCTTGTCCATCCTCACGTCCCATCAGTTCGCACATACAGACGTAACCTTCCACTTCCCGCCTTGAACTCCTGCAATGCTGACATGTTCTTTCCGCGCCTCTGACACTTCTAGCAAAATATCCTCATACTTACCCTCCTGCTCTTGCATAAGAATACTCCCACGACAGGCTAAGGAGGGCAATTGCACCTCCCCACTTGTCCCTTGAGGAGCCGTAAACTCCATGAACAGCCTTCCATCTTGAGACTCAATCTTTGCGCCAAAGAACCCTAGCCTCGTGCTGAATCCCGCATCCACGTGTTTTAAATTTCCTAGAGCCGGTGCCATACGCCATGTTTTGCCTCCAGCAGTAAGCAACTGGATCCCTGCCACATACTGTGTCAAAGAGGACGTCGGTCCAGTAGCCCAGCCGTGTGCGTGACTAATGCGTGCATCGTTTTTATATGGTGCGTAGTGCAACTCTCCGCTAGTCGAGTATCCCTCAATGAACGTCGAATTCGTCATGCGAGGGTCATCCAACATGAAGCCCCATTGCAGTCTCATCAATGCAAGTGCAGCGCTGACGTTCTGGGCAAGAAAATGAGCCTGTAGTTCAAATCCAGATATAAACGGTGAGATAGCATCGGCTGCTTCTGGCGCTGGCGCACCATAACGCGTCCACCTCTTGGCTAGATTAGTACTAATACGTTCCGTTTGGGACGAGTCCAAAGTGAGGTTTGCCAACACAGCCCACGAGTTTCCATCTTGCGGCATCAATGTTGTGGTCTCGTTGTCCTTATACATGCCTGCTTCTTCATCCCACAGCCGTGCATTTGCCGTTGCTTTGACTTGGGCTGCGGTCTTTTCCCATCCCGTAATAACAGAGGTATCGTTCAACGTTGTAGCAAGCTGGATGCCTTGATTGATGACATAGTAGAGAATTGCGTTGGCCTCGATGTTGTGCCCGCCCATGCCAAAGCGGAGCCAGTCTGCAGGCGAGGTGACATTCATGAGGCCTGTCGAATCGATGTAAGAGAGAGAAAAGCCAAGGGCAAGTTTCCACTGGGCCCAACGGGAGCCGAGGTAAGCAATATCCCCCTACTATACGTATCAGCGCTGTCCAACTCACACTTACCCCAGAAAGACTGACCGTATACAAGTAATGATCCGCAACTCCTATCAACGTGTAGAGATGATACGTGAAGCTGAGGACCAACGGAAAAGGCTTCCCAGCATAAGGCAGCTGGCCAGTACTCGCATTCTGAATGTTGAAGAGTGAATCTAGCGAGTTCTGGATTGAGATTACATCATTTGTTGATACGACGACGGCGGGGACTGCAATAGCCATGTCTAAAGTCCAGTCAGTGGGCCAAATTTCCCTCGCGAATCATTGGAGGATAACGGCCTACCGCCTGCCCACACCAATCGATCTCTCTTCGCTCCGTCTACTAGGGCCGATGATCCGTTCGAAATAGTGTAATTGTAGTACCAAGCCACGTTCGTCGCGTCAGAGACGGCAGACTGGATCACACCGAGATGAATCAACGAATTTCCATGGTGAGGATCAATGGTGCAGATCTGATTGGTATAAGCACCTGCGTACCAGATGCGATTGAGAAGATCATCTGGTGGTATGAATCAGTCATCTCATGGCTTTTGCATATTCAATTTTGGGCCTGTAAGGCAAGTGATGGGATATGGAGGTTCTTACCGTCACAGTGGAAATAGCCGGTATAGTTTCGAAGAGCATCGTCTTCCCAATGTGGCATTGCCGTGTAATGCACTTGGGCGGCAGTAACTTCTACGCTCCCCGTCCCATTGTGGATTACCGACATATACCTAAATGCTCCCCTCTCTTTATCTCTGGGTGCCGTATAGCGCCCTGGGCTTGCTACATGGAACCACAGTGTTTCATCTTTTCCGGCATCCGCAGTAGCATCGCTTGACGCGTTAGAAACCCAGAAAGAGCTCTCGGAAAATGTGACACCAATGTACTGGTTGTCGTCTGAAACAGCTGCAATATTCAGGGAGACGATGCCCGCAATGTTGATGCCAAAATCGTAAGCTACAGCCGACTCGCCCCGGAAGACGGCTGTGGTATTGACAGATGAGCTACTAAGAAGGTTTTCTGGGTCGCTTACGGAGCCATTGAAGTTGTGTACAAAGGTAGGCCGGAGTGTGCGCGATTTGGGAGCCAAGATGTATTGTTCATATGGGATTGCTAGTGAAGTAATAGCGGATGCAAGCCCGAAAACTGTCCGGAATAACCTCATCATAGTTTTAGCATAAAATTTGTAGCTATCTCATCACCCACATCACTTGTGCAATATGTGTACATTACTTTAACCAACCTGAAAATTAAGCTGAAAGAGTTTGCCGTCATTACATGCCGTCATTGTTCAAGTAAATCGGACAAATGTATACCGAGATTCACGATGTATGGTTTGTGGAATGTGGAGGTACGTGGGGATAGCTGGCGTACTTTCAGAATCCTAGGCTATGATTCGTTCCCCTTGAAAGATCGCTGCAAGCGTCCCCTGTTACCCCTCACTGATGTTCACCACGAACAGCGGAATATACCTCGGGCTCGGTGAAACAGAAAAGTTCAGTGTTGCGAGGCAATAAGCTCATTTTGCAGGGAAAAGCTACCAATAAGGGTAGCTGGACGTGGTGCATTACCCGATATACAGCAACACTATTATTGTACAGTCAAACTACTTCCTCCCATGGGGTAGCATCCCTAATAGCCTCTCAATCTCCACAGCTGCACTGTCTCCAGCCTTACTTCTAAGGTCCTCCAAAAGCGCCCGATCTTTGGCCTTGAATGCTTCCTCACCAGCCCTCACGAGCAGCCCGCATTTGACCCACATGTCCACCCTCTCAGCAACCGCTAGATGAGAACATTTATTGATGAACACGCTTGCAACTCTCGTATTGCCTGCGGCAAGAACCTCGTTGAAGAAAGGCTCCCATCCAATTGGACTCTTTTTCTGTTTTGCGGTTTCTTCAAGCTCGATCCAATGCCGTGCTTCGACAAGGGCACGAAGACGGATATATGTGTATGTCTTGTCTGAGATCTTGAACTCGTTCTGCACTTTCAGCGCACGCTTGTAGTGTCCTTGACGAATCAATTGGAATATTGTGTCATTGGCGCTCAAGCCTGTGAAGGAAGTTGGTAGCGTTCCTGCAATTCCGGGCGTGCTATCGCGTGGACTAAGATCTTTTTCAAATGTTTCTTGGAGACGGAGTAGTTTTGCCGCGTCTTCAATAGCCTGTCGTTGGAAAACTGCCGGTGTCTCGCGTGAATCTTGGAGATATTTCGACGCTAGTTTCAGCTTGTCAAGCGAGGTATGAAGGCTGGTCTGTGACAGGGCCTCCGAAAACAAAAGCTGTGAGCCGTCTAGTCTCCTATCATCCTGATAATATAGGTCTTTTAGAAGTTCTCTGTCCTGATCCCACGCTGAAGACTCGACTAAGGCAGTAGCAACAGGCCTGTTGTTGATAACGCGGAAGAATGATGCAAGAGGAAGCTTTTTACGCAAGTGTAGCAAGACGTGATATACAAGGTCCGTGTCTCCAGATTCGATGGCCTTGTCTAAGGCGATGGTATCTTCTTTCATGTTGAGGAGGAGAGGGACTTGCTTACCCGCTCTTGGTTCGTAGTCGAGCAATGCCGTTGCGAGCCGTATACGGCCTTCATCATAAGCTGCACGGGCTATCTCCTCGAACGAGACACCAGGTTTGCCGTGTAACTTCTTAACAATAAGGCCACAAATCTCCTCCTCTGGATCGGTAGACACACGAACTTTTCGCTGCGCCCAGTGCCCGTGGATACGATTAGCTGGGAGGTGTAGATAGTCCGCAATGCGTAAAGCGAGGAGGTATTCATGGCGGTTGGTCAAGCGTTCAATGAGCTTCTCGGGAGTCATACGGCGGTATTGGTCGAAGCTAAGGGGTAGACCGACTTCATAGAAGCGCACAGCGTTCAGGACACGCAAGGTGTCGCATGTGTCGACAAAGTCATCAGAAGAGTAGAGATCAAGGACAGATTTTCCGTATGAGGCAGCTTTGAGCAGTGCCTTTTGCCAGTGAATCTGATACTCGTGTGCAGCTGCCTTGATGCAAGTATCGACGGCTTCGGCAAGGGACGGTCGAATCAGCTGAATCAGGTCATCTGCTTTGGGACTCTTTTGCTCCAGCAATGACGACGCTTCAAGAAGATTTGCAGCTGGAGACTCGGAGCCAAGACGGAACACATCGACAGCCTCGTCTGGCACCTTTTGCACAAACTCGCACACATCGTTTGTCAAAAGACGTATGCCATCAACATCGGGCAGTAGGTGCACCCACGAATCGTAGTAGAACTTTGCGGCGGCGCTTTTAGGCCCTATCAGGTGAATTTCGTCCTCCCAGGCCAGAGCAACAGCATTAGAGCCGCACCATTGCATATCCTTGGGCATTGTCTTGACCCTGGTGTCGTACTCGCTGAGCTTTTCGCTCCAGTCCCCGCTGACGACCCATACCTTGCCATCGTCTGTGTAGAAGGCCAGAAACTCGGCACGGGGGCTGAGGCTAATGTGGCGAAAGGGACCAGCATCAAAGTTGCGGTCCTCTGCCTCGGTAGCGTCGACAACATAGAGCGTCTTGCCAATGGCAAGGATGACCTCGACGGAGCGGGAGAGCGAGTAGGCGGGGGGAACAATGCCCCACGAGACGATGGGCTCGATGGGCGGGATGGCGAGCAGCTTGGGGCGCGGTTCGGCATACGAGGCGACCGAGATAAGGTGGTTGTTGCCAAGCAGGGCAACGAAGCCCGTGGTGTAAAACTGGCACGATACAACGCCGTGAGTGTCGGCGTCGTGGCCTAGGGTAAAAGGAACAAAGTCGCCCTGGAGGTCGTAGTAGCAGCGTACCGTGCCGTCCTCGGTCACAACCAGCAGCTTCTCATCCTCGGACCAGCCCAGACCCCGGATGGCGCCCTGGTCCCAAGCGATGCTGCGGATGAGTTTGCCCGCGCAGCTGTAGATGTCGATGCCGGCCTTGGACACGCCGGGCCCGCGGTATGCGTGCACTTTGTCCTCATCGCGGTAGATGGCTGTCGTCGCATGTCAGCTACTGCACGGCTGCCGGCCAGAGAAGACAGCATACCCACCTACTGCGCCGCTGTAGGGCGCGCCTACCACATTGTGCTTGTCAAGCTCCAGGTCCTGGTCGAAGATGGCCGTGTACAGCTGCACTTTACGGTAGAATTTGTCGCCCACCTTCTCCCAATTGGCAGTTGGCTTCGACATAGCTATCGAGCTATCATTGCGTGGTGGTGGCAGAACGTACGTGCGCAGCTACTTTCATAAAGTACATAGCCCATCACTCGTCACGCCTGGGTTCAAGCATCATCACAGTCTGTGCGCACCCTTCCTTTTCCACACTAGGCGGACTATTGACTATTCATATTCCCCTCATCATCGTACCTACAACGTTTACACATAACCGACAATAATAATTTACCCATACTCCGCTGAACCCAGCCCCAATTCAAAACGCCGCCGCTCATGCATTCCTAGACACGGTCCATTCCCTTTCCTTGCCACCTCATGTGCTGACCAGCTCCGCCAGCGCTTCTCTCAGTCCAAACCTCTCCACATCGCTACCAACCTTCTTCCGAAACATGCCAAGGTCTCTCAAAAAGTCCTGTGCTTCATTTTGCAGCTCCTGTGCCAATTCATCGTGATCTCCCTCGTCATAGCCTGAATCAGAGTCATCATCACTGATCTCACCATCTGTAGCTGTGGGAACTGGGTTCTCCTGACCATCACCTTCGCCAAACCATTCCTCTTGCTCAAAATCTGGTGAAGCAAGCGACCGGGGTGGAGGAAGCACAATGGGATTCTTCAGCTCCCCCAGGGCGAGTGCTAGGTGACGGCGTAGAGAGTCGATTTCGGCGTGTAGTGCTGTGTTAGCAGGTCGAAGCTCTTCCACTTCCGAGGTCAGGGCCCTAATCTTCGCCGCTGACATCTGTCGGTTCTCCTCCATCAGTCTTTGCATTAAAGCGACCTGTCTCTGGTACTCCTCAAGCTCTGTTGCCTCTTCTCTCTTACGTTGGCTGGCAGCGTTCACGCTGACTTGTAGACTGCGTATCTGTTCCGCCATCTCTGTGATTTGTGCGTCTCGCTGTGCCGCTGATATGCTGTCCTGATTGACCAAGGCACGAGTGCGGATGCGTTTCGCTTGGTCAGCATAACGCAATGTCGACAAAGTCTCCTCGTAGTCGGCTGGTGCGATACATGCTACCATGGCCGTCTTGCTATTGCCACCTAGCGAATCTTTCAGGAGCCAAGTCAACACTGAGTCGCGGTAAGGAACTACTTCACGCGGCCGTCGTCCCTTGGCTCCCTGCCGACGTGGATCTGCAAGCGCAGCGATCACGCGGCCGAGTGTGGTGAGTGATTTATTGATTTGTCCTCCCTCTTTTAGACGCTGACCTGTCGCCTCTGTCGATTTCGCACGCTCAGAGCCTGCTAGATCCACGAGGCGCATTCGGGAGGTACGTTCGATTGTTTCATCAGAAAGCAATGAGTGTGTAATCTGCTTGAGACGAATGGTAAAGACTGCGTGCGATCGTGACGAAGAGTCGTTCATCTTGGTAGAGGCAATTGTTCGACTCTGCGCGTCGGTCAGTAACCATAATCCAGGAAACAAGGAAGACCCATACCAGATCGCCCACTTTTAGAAGACGCTCAATGTCAATGTATGACTTGATCTCCGTCTCAGTTAGACCTTGGACGTAGACACCATCTTTCTGACTCTCGCGGATTTTGAGATAAACCGGTGGGTTTGTGCGCGGGGTGAGGAGGTCTCGCACATGCTCGTTGTATACCTCAAAGTAAGACACTTGGACGTGGTAGCTCGTATCTGGTCGGGGATCATGTGCAATTCTGTCAAACAGCTCTTCGCAAGTGCGCGGTATCAGGCCGGGGTGCTCTGGGGTGCCCATCATGGTATATGATTTACCAGAGCCTGTCTGGCCATATGCGAAGATACAAGTATGGTACCCTTCGAAGTTGTGGTCGAGGAACTCCTCGCCAAAGGAACGATAGACATCTTCTTGGTGTGCGTAGTGTGGGTCGGATTCGTCATGGGACCAGTATGATCGATCGAAAGTGAATTCCTTGTCATCATACACACGGCGCGTATTTGAAGCTGCATCATCATCGGACGGCGCAAGGAGTGTTGTCTTCTGTGTCGCTGGGTCCATGCGAATGAGGCATCGCGTGCCTTTCTCCTTTTCTACTCTGGTCAACACGCGATCGATTGCGACTGATCCATCTCACCTACCTCGCGGCACAAAAGCTCGGCAGCGCACAACGACCTTGACATTTCCTGGGTCGTCTGCCATGGGCAGCGGTGCCATGGGCGTGTATAGTTCCGACGCACGCATCGATGGCGCTGAAGCGGTGGAGTACATATCGGAGGATTTCGTGTCTCCAAAGGATGAGCGAAAAACTGGCGAAGGTTTTGGATGAGTTGCTTCGGCTTTGGACCTGTGTAATAGTTGCATGGGCATTATTGCTATGGGCGATGCATGGCTGCGCCTTTCCTATTTGAGACAAATATAAACACTGCGGTTGCCGTGGAATACCCAGAGAAGCGACGTCATTGGCTTGGCGTCAACCCGCTCAGCAACAGACCCCCGTCTACCTGACAACGAAACAACAGCGACGCAGCTGCCAGCGAAAGGCAGAGCGCGGAGCCTCGGGCTCATTTTTTTTTGGCCATTTAGGATAGAAAGGCGTTGCTTGGTTTCAAATATACGCAGCATCTCTGGCTATCTCGCGCAGTCCGGTGGTGGTGCGCATGGCACACAAGAACCCAATAAAATCTTTGCAAGCTCCTATGTCTATCGTGTGTCCCTGCCATTCCACCGTCATTCCACACCACCATCACCACTCAGTATGGACACTGATAATATCCTTGACCTTCTTGATGATGAGGCCAGGTCCAAAGCTTTTCAGCACTGTTTCACCAAGCTCGAGATCGCTCATTGCCTTGATCTTGACGCCTTGAGGGTATGCATAAAATTACGGCCGCTATTGCCTCCAGCCTCACATCAGCGAGAGGAATCTTGGCAAGCTGTCGAGGGATCTGCATTCTCTGAGAAACTTTGTCAACTTATCTTGCTACGCATACCCCACGAACAGCTATCCGCCGATCATGTATATACACTAGCTGAAATATTGTGCATGGACGGTCCATTCGCAAACATGCTGTTTAGGGAAAATATTCACCCCCATCTCGTCACACTCCTACCAGAGCTATCGAAACTCAATCATACAGACATAGAAGATAGTAACGAAGCAGATGGTTCCCCGCGAAACTCTGTCCGCATAGCAACGGCCTATCTGACGCTTCTCAAATGCTCATACTGGCTTCCGAGCAGCTATAATCACGTTATTGATCCTAGCCTGCTAAGGCTTCTGTCAAAATTTGTGGGTCTGTCACTATTAGACGAAGTTGCACACGACACCATATCTGCTTTATTGTCCCTTTATAGACGCGGAGGACCGATTGTGGTAGCACCCCCAAGGCATGATATGCTCTCTTGGCTCAAATATGATGAAGTACTTGCCCGGCAGGTCTTGGCCGAACCTCTTGTAGATATCTCTCCCTGGAACCAGCTTAGTGTCATTGAGCCTAAGTATTTCGTAACAAGTGAGTTTATTTACCCTATAATCGAGTACATAGCTGTCAAATACACACGTTCGCTAACGTCTCTGAAGGAAAAAATTCAAGTAAGATGTTTCGAACCTGGTTCCAGTGGATTTCCCAGGTTGTTGTCGACGGATTGCAGGTAGAATGCCTGCAACAAAACTCTTACTGGGAGAGACTACAGATTGGCCTGTTACATGGGCACGCGGATCACCGAAAATACTGTTTTGGTATCATACGTCAGTCCCTACTTGCCGCTCATGTGGATATCTCCACCCCAGTTATGCAATTTTGCATTTCAAGACGTGTTGAATACATTAGAGCGTACGAGCAGTACTCAGCTGTTTTCGAAACTATTGTCCTCGACCGCTACGCAAACCAAGTCCAGGCGTGCTTACCAGAATTGACGAAGGTATTTGAATCCGCAATCACAACTGCTATGGCAACTACCTTGCTATCAGCAGCTCTTCAGTCTACCGTGCAAGAAGGCATTCGCAAAATTGTAGGCAATTGGTATATGGAATATGTGGTCAAGGTGAGTTGACCTTTTCCGTACCTCGCTCATCCTTGATTTACCACAATTCCCAAATTCTACGAAGCCTGTATTAAATAGCTTTGAGAGTGTTATAGTTATAATTGCCTCATATGTCGCAATATCATCGTGGTAGAGCATTAATCACTGACACACATAGGCTCAAAGAACCGTTATTATCGAAGCAAAATTTCTGGTACAAGGATTCCTCCCGTGGGCCACCACGGGTGAGCTGTTCACATCCACACTTGTCTCAACCCGACACACCACATTTTCGGCGCATGGCGCTTCATTAGCGGCTTTAATGGCCAGATCTATTGTAGCCGCGCCAACGACACTGTCCGTAAGAGGCACTGGAGCACCAGATGGTCCCGAGAATGCAAATCGAGGAGCGATAATAACGGGGACCCTGGACTTCATTCTCGATGCTAAAGGAAGGCTTTTTCAATTCTCGATACTATACTTGTTAGAGGGTCTTGTTGAAGGCTTGCGCGCATGCCGCAATGAGCTCCGTTTGGAGGATCTCCTAGCTCAAGCTGCGATCGATAAAATCTCCCGAATCTCACGTCTCCCAGGGCTTCCTGAAGTTGCAGGCGATCTTTACAGCGAATTTTGCTGTCAATTATGTGACCTTATTAGACCTGGGTGGAGGTCTATCAATTTACCACTTTACCAGCAGTTGCTACATCAAGCCCAAAGGTTAATGGGTCCAATAGCCTTGATCGATATGACGGAAAAGATTGAGTCAAGTGTACACGATCCATTGACCTTAAAAACTCTTCGAAGACGGTTGCAGGTCTCAAATCATCAATGCATACAAGGAGATGATTATGCACTCATGTGTAAAGATCTTGTCAATATAATGGATCGTGTGGATCCTGTTGTCATCATATATGAAGACCTGTATTCTGTTCTGGAAGCTCTCTGGGAGGAGGCTGACAGACGACAATTTTGTAGATCAGTCGCTACACATCTACCTCCTGTACTCTTTCATCCAGGTTGTGCAAAGGTTTGCCTCTTGCAAAGATCAAACCAAATGAGTGACGCACCAGGAGGCAGCATACAAGCTCTTCTCTCACGTGCGATGATACGCCTCCAACGACTCTCCGAGGGCAGGACATATATTCTCTCCACACTCGCAATCTCGTTACGCAAAGCAATCATCTCCTGCCCGGAACTAGTGGCCGCTCTACCGGTTGAAGAGTATATCCTACGGTTTCTTAATAACCCACCAACGACGAAGTCTGAGTTTCTGTTCGAAGTAGCTGCCGCTGAAAAGCTACAGCAACATCGGTCTCATCGAACATACAAAGCATACTATGGTATGCGAGAATGGCAAGCCTATGCCGCAATCATAGACTTATTACATCGCTTTCCGGCTGAACAATTACACATCGCTAAACGGGTTTTAGACAGCTTACTAGAACCCTGGAAGGCACAGAAAGCCGGTATCCCTGTAATAAGTAAATGGAAGAATGTACTTCAACTGCAGGCAATGCTCCTACTAGCTGATTTTTGCATATCAGAGTCAGAGGTAGCAACGTATCTAGACTGTTTCCAACACGCATTAGTCCTCGAAGCATGGCCACGTTACCGGTTCTTGCTCGAGTGGATCATTGCGCGCCTCTACTATCGATTTCCAGGATATGCCTCACGCATTCTTCACGATCTTTCCCAACTGGATGACAGCAGTTCTACAAATATTGCCAGCCTTATGAAGCTAGCGGTTCTTGTGGCGCCATGCGAGAACGAGCCATTTTTGGCGGCCTTCATGACACATCTAGTCCCCTTTTCCGCAAGCCCAAAAGTTCATATCCGACATGAATCAAACTATGCCATCCCTATTATGTTCGACCTAGCATTATCCAAGGGCTGGAAAAGCATTGTAGATAACCCAGCCTACCTGAGTTTGAATGCCTTCATTCGTGGGCTCGACAAATTCAAGTCCCCACCATGGACCATCCGCACCCTTAAGCTGGACGCTGTCGCAGACTTTACACTTCTCGAAATATTCCAAGGCCATTATCTTACTATAGAATCCCCCGAGAAACTGCGAGTTTTGTATGAAGATTTCATGGATTTGCTTGAGACGGATCGTGCGTCTGGGCTTGATACTCCACCCGCACGCATTCAACTTGGCCAGCCGGCGAACAGTGTGGCCGTCACCGAGAAAGGGGGAACGGAGGCTGTACAGCAGATGATCGACCCAGGATCGCGGGGATCGTCGGCTTTCTTCCAAACCAAATCTGGCTTCGATATGGACTCTCTGCATCCGCGATCTGGCCCACAAACCGTACAGAATCAACGCCCAGCTTCGGTTATTCTCGTAGCATCCCTTATCGAGAACCCGACCAACCTTGGTGGACTTTCGCGCATCTCGGAATCGTTTGGTATAGAGGCCCTCATAGTAGATGACCTCAAAAAAGTCGCGCACAAAGATTTCAAAGCCACAAGCGTAACCTCAGAGAAGCATTTTCCAATACGTGAGGTAAGGTCTGGCAAGATACCCGAGTTTCTGTTTGCTATGAAACAGGATGGGTACGAGGTCTTAGGTATTGAGCAAACGGATCAGAGTGGGGTTCTTGGCACAGAAGACATCGGGGCTAGCAATGCTAAAAGCATAGGGACTTTGCCAAAAAAGTGTGTTTTCGTACTTGGTAGCGAAAAGGGAGGTATTACTACAGAGGTTCTGGCGATTATTGATCGTTGCGTTGAGATTAGAACCGTTGGAGTGACTCGGAGCCTGAGTAAGTTCAACACATAATTTTAGTTTCAAGTAAGACTAACTATGTGACTAGATGTTCAGACGGCCGGTGCTATTGTGTTATACGAGTGGTGGCGTGAGTGGTATGGGAAGAGTTAAATAAACAATATTGCAATAAGTTCAAAATACTCTGGTACCTGTCATTTGACTAAAGAAGCGAAACCGTAAACCTTGCTACAATTCACATCGGCTTTAAAGTTGAACTAATGTGAAGTTTATTGTTGCGTTCAGTTTGAGTGTGATTCCTGCCAGCGGAAACTGCTCGGTATAACTTGAGGCTCGCCAACCATGGTACTGTGAGTTGAGCAGTTGACATTGGCTAATCACCTGTGTATAATATTTCTTAGGGTGATTAAAATTCAATAAAATACAAAGAGAGTGCTTTCCATCGCTGGCTCACCGTGAGGGAGAAAGGTTTCTTCAACTCCAAACTAATCATGGTTAGTGCCCTGCTGTGATGTATTATCAGCCAGATTGCCATATACCCTGAAGTTCTGGTCAAATTAGTTAGGACACTGGTATGATTATTGAAGAATACCAATCAATATCAATATCTAAGCAAAAATGGCAGGATCGGCCATTTTATCTGCCAAGCTCGATTGCGTAATGCTTATGCATGCTTCTTCACATATGATATGACCAAGAGTACCCTTGTCGCAATAAGGCCCGTAAAAGGATCCGAATCATACGATAATACCTCGCGATCCATAGAATAGCCACGATATCACAAAAAAGGACTGGGATAACTTCAAGCTGTGGGGAATAAGTGTTGGAGTATAAGGTAAAGGCTTCAGGATAGTTGTATTTCCGATGGCCAGTAACAGTGTGCATAAATCGCTAGTCTCCATTTCTGTATGGAAATACAAATATGTCTCATGATTTTACAGCGCTCTCTATTGAGGCCGACCAAAGGTAGCGCCAACATGATAGCCTTGCTTTGGAGCCCACTCTCGTGGCCTTTCGGCAAGATCGCTCGTTGAGGAACCCTATAAGAACGATCCGCGCGGAGCGCATGCTGGGTTGGACGCGTTTGTAATGATACACACTGTGGACGCTTCGCTATGAATTAACTGCATATCATGGCAGTTGTTGAAGCACTCTAGAGGGGCAATGGAAACTCTATAACTGTGGAATCCAGCAGTGTGGGAGATATTACATTTCCGAGGAGGTTATTCGAACTCGAACCTTGTCAGTCGAAGGAAGTTGTGTAGGATGAAACGTAGGAAGCCCGTGCCCACCAGTGGTGCCCTGAACTAACTGCTTTGCGCCATCGCCTCCTACTCACAAAACAACAACTTTTTGCAAAAGATGCGGGACAAACCAGGTAAAGCTCACTCAACATGCTTACCTAGTCCCTAAACGTGTGCAGATCACAGACGGGCTTAGGTTTCAACTCTCGCCTGAGGCACTACGACACAACCCCTTCTCATTGCCAAGCACCGTGAAACATCTATTGAAACCCACCTTCATCCGCACTTCCTCAAACTACACCTAATTTGTTCCAAGATCGCCTAGACAAACATAGCTGCAATAGGTCAATTTCTTGTTATTGGTTTCAACTAAGCAACTGGCCGCCTTGCACAAGCATTCCGGAGTCGACTTCCACAAGCATGAGATGCGCAAGCTCGAACGCCAAGCGGCAGCTGTCACCGTTACTGAAACCCGGAATCCCCTTGTTCGACTTGAGAAAGCCTTTAATAATGGGCATGCTTTCCTCGACTGAAGCTCCTGTGAATGGAACCAGACTTTCTCCTGAAAATGCCCTTCATGAATCAAAAATCTACCCTCGGACACACCTTCAGGTTAGTACATGTGCAAAAAATCGGAGAATCTCACTGAGTGACTGACCAGGGGAAGGAACTTTGACCAAACCATCATAACTGTCAAAGTTGGCTCAAAAGATTATCCCGAATCTTTCAGTTGTCATCGAGAACTATTGCGACGGTCCTCGGCCTACTTCGAACGATGCTTGGAGGAGAAGAGCTCACCCTATAAAAATTCTGGAACTACATTGGAGTTGGAGGATACGAGCCCAGATGTCTTCGATGCATTTATGATGTGGTTATATACTGGTTTCATTCCCCATCATCTAATCGAAGGCGGCAAAGAAGTTCACCCTCCAACTCACACTATTGACCTGAACAAAGGCGAGACAACGGCGCCACCCGAACCGGCCGACGGCGATGATGTCGACACGGCATCCTGGGGCATTCAACTCGATGGCGAGGATACAACCAACGATGCTAATGCAGAGACAGTCAACAGCCCCACCCAAGCTGTTGCAGAAAAGGTTCCTGGTGATGCGGACAGTGAGAAAAGCGCACCTTCCCTACCTGCTCGCAATCCGACCGAGAAGCCTGAGCTACCAAAAGAAACCCTGTGCCCATGCTGCTCGAGACCTTACAAATGGAGAGGCTTGGAGGGTTTCCTTGAGCGTCGATTCATATCGCTCTACATCTTCTCACACAAGTATGAGATCCCTACACTTCGTCGAGCGGTCATACTAGCGTGGCAAACCAATGATGAGATTCTGCAATGCATGCCGGACCACAGCAATGTCATTGCTGCCTACGAAAGCCTACCCGCAAACTCACCCTTATGCCTCTACTTCCTCGACATGTATTCCGCATACTGGTCGCCTGATAGGGACAACGAGCGCATGGCCGCGCTACGCAGCCAACTTCCACAAGCGTTCTTATTCGAACTAGTAACAACACTTGCAAAGGGCGAGCGGCCCAAGGTTGAAAAGGAATGGTGTGAATTCCACGAGCATGAGAGCGAAGAAGAGAAGAAGAACTGTGTAGATGAACTGTACAAAGATCCCGTCGCGGGCAAAGCGCTACGCAGAATTCGGGACAGCAAGGGCTGGAAAGGCCTTGTGCTCAAGAAGGGCAAACGATGAGATTTTTTTTTTTTTTTTTCACACGTCTAAGCGTGGCATAGTTGGGGGTGTTGGGGTGTTCATTGCCCATGATCAACGTCTTTAGAGGTCATTTATGGAAAAAAAAACATTTGTACGGCTAGATATCAAGCAAGAAACAACAGCTTTTCATATAAACATTCTCATTCATCATCTCAAGGCTGAAGCTACTACCGCTAACATGCAAGTATCTACTGAGAAGCAAGTTGCGCCAGAATGACATCTGCTGCCTTCTCGGCGACCATGTATGTTGATACAGCCGTGAAAGTACCAGGGATCCGCGGGAAAACGGAGGCATCCACCACGCGCAATCCAGCTGTTCCCCTCACACGGAAGCTCGAGTCAAGAACAGCCATCGGGTCGTTGTCAGGCCCAATTGGGCATGTTGACGAAGCGTGATGACCCCACGCTGTGTCCTTGACGTAATCGCCAAGCGCTTCTTTTGATACAACGTTCTTTCCGGGGAGTACCTCTTCGATGGGGACGACCTGGCGCTTGAATGAGTCGCGAGCGAGGCCGACAGCCTCTGTCAAAGCCGTGATGTCAGCATTGTAGTCACCGCTACCAGTATCGAAGTAGTTGTATGTGATTTCTGGAACGTCGAGGGGATCGGCGGACTGAAGTTTGACGGTTCCAGCATTGTTACGAGGGTGAGACTTTAGGATGGCCCAGGTGAACCAATCATGCTCAGAAGTAGCGTTGTAGCTGTATCCTGGGAAATAACCACGGAAGTTAACGGGGCCACCGAAAATAAACACGTCGAACTCGTTTCGGGGTGTAGTGCTGCTCTTGTAGACTAATATAATTAGCATCTAGGTTCTTATGCATGTCGGTCAAGAGTATGAAGACGTACACATAGTTGCGCCAAGGCCTGGCGAGGCGTAAATACCACGGTTGCCAGCCACGGGATTGTTCCAACGGTCAAGGCAGGCATCTGAAGCGCTAGTACCGAAGGTGCAGCCGTCCAAGGCAGAGAAATCCGATGGAGCCTTGCCCTGCACATTGATTTCGTAGTGATCTTGCAGATTAGTACCAACACCTGGCAGGTCAACAACGACGGGAATGCTGAACTTCTTGAGCTCATCTGCTGGGCCAACACCGCTGAGTTTCAGAAGCTGAGGGCTGTTGTATGTGCCTCCTGCGACAATGACTTCTCGCGAAGCAGTTGCCTTACCAGGGATACCAGCAGCACCACGAGACTTAGGGCTTGCCTTGTAGAGATATTGGCCGTCCAGAAACTCGACACCAGTAGCGCGTGGAGGAGATGTGCTTTGGTCGAATGTGACCTTTGTGACATGGCAGTTCAGGCGAACGTCCAATGGGTACCGTTTTGTTCCGTTGGAAGTCTTTGCGTCACGAACAGCAAGCACGAATTCACGTGCTCCTGTGCGTTTGCCGTCCGCAGTGAATAGGGGGATTTGGTAAAGACCAGGCTGGGTATCGCGGTCTTTGCTGTCGGCGTTGGCATCTCCAGCAATCAACGTCCCCAGATTGACAACGGCATTTGTTTCATTTCCAAGAGCAAACGAGGCACCGCTGACCAAGCTTAGAAGCTTAGGATCTGAGACCACGATGTCGATAGGAGCATACTGTGTTCCAAGCCAGCCATCGTAACCGTGGCCTTGAGCGCCAGGAAGCAAGTATCTGTTCGACTCGAGCTTGGAAAAGTACTTGCGCATATTATCCGGCGCCCAAGAGGCATCACCTGTCAGGGATACGATGTTCTCGAAATCGCTCTGATGAGGATAGACGGCGACGAGCGCATTATGGGCTGTGCATCCTCCTAGGGTGCCTGTTCGTGGGTAAAGCGTGCCTTTCATTTTAGAGCCAGCAGGTGGGCTCAGTCCAGTATACTCGCCGCCGCTTGGTGTCTCGTAGGTCGTCTTGAAGTCACGGGCTTGTCGGGTCTCATCGGCATAGTGGCGGACGAAGAAATTCCACGACATGTTGGGGTCTTCTGATGAGCGGGCATGGTATGATGGTACCGTATAGTTGGCGTTTGCTCCTTGGTCGTCACCGGCTTCGATGAGAAGTGTCTTGTGACCTGCAAGAGCTAGTCGAGCAGCCAAAGGCCTAAACAAAGTTAATATCATACTATAAAATGATCTGCAATTATACGTACCCTCCACCGGCTCCCGACCCAACAACAACATACTCATAGCCGTCGAGATCAACAGCTGTTGCTAGCGAAGCAAACAGGGTGACCTGGCCAATTAACTGTAAGAAGCGCATAATTAAGATGAATGGCTAGGATTATCAGTAAGATTCTGTAGGGGTGGGCCATTGGAGTGCGTACATGTATTCAATAAAAGAATGGATAGAGGCTTTTGAGGGCCTTCTTGGTAAAATGAGTGGATGGAGACGCGAGGAGTGCCTACCGTGCAGAACCATGATGGCTTTGCTCTTCTTTATGTAGACTGGCCTACCCAAGTCACTGACAGAGCTCCCCTTTCTGACAGTGCTCTAAAACAGGGCGGCCCGCTGGTGCTAACATTAGGGTGCCGGTTCTAATGCTAGCTGCAGGCCTAGTAGAATCGATGTTTGTTCTACTTCTGGATGTTGCGCTTCTTGCCCTCTCTTTTGGCAGAGGCTACGCCAATCGTCATCTACGGACCTTGTCTATGCCTCGGCTCGCTTGGAGATCTACCAAGTACTCCCCCATGTAGCATAAGAAGCGTAATCTCCGAGCCCACGTCGTGTGAAGAATTTCAAAAAGGAACCTGCAATGACCAGCGCTATAGAATTCGATCATTTCTATCCCCAAACTTGATACTCCACCTTGTACATGCTCCTCACTTGGTTAAACTGATAGACGCATTGTGGATAGCCATAGGTGCCGTCTTCTGGCGTTGGAGATGAAGCTTTGAAGGGCCAAGCACGGGCGAGGCAGCAGGGGTGACCGCGTGTTCATGATGGCATGACAGCGGCTGCCCCATTGCGATACGTTCCCGAGTTCAGAACCACGCTATGAAGCTGGCACGTTGTGGGCCTTTCCCAGATCCAGGTGAACATTCCGACCCTGGATACCATGCGCTGTCGCCATGTGTCCCCTGTTCAGGGTTCCGGAGCGCACGACTAAGAACATGCGGGGCAAACAGCTCGCTACCTGATTAGCGCATTGCCTTGAATGATGTACGGCCTGCTTTTGCTCATATGGTGACCTCGGAATTAAATGCTACTTCCGTTTATTTAACTTTAGAGAGAGAGAGAGTGTGTGTGTGTGTGTGTGTGTTTATCAGGTTGACGGGTATATCCGTACGGCAAAGGGGAACGTCCCAGTATGCAGTATCAAGTATGAACATAGTCGACGAGTCGCTAACAATAGCACACAAGGCCAAATATGTCTGCGGCACCTGATCAGCGCATGATAAAGTAGCTGGCCATGACTAGTACTGTTATGCTGGTACTTGTAACATGTATCATTGTTGCAATCTCCTCGCTTTCCGAATAGATCTAGGCTTTGGTGCCTGTCTTTGACCCAATTCCGTTGCAGAAGGCCGGGTTAAGAATAGGTGGCGAGAACCAAAGCTAGGTGGAACGCGTTTCAAAGGCTGCCAACACATGCTTGCAAGAATGCTACGCCGCCTCCTGCAACCGGCTAATTAGCATTCTCGCTGGTGATGGTAAGCGGAACAGAAGGCTCAAGACACAGGAGGAGACCAAACTTGGAAGGGATACCTTTTTTGGTAGGAAAACGACACCAATTGGAAGCAACTAGAACTTGGAGAAACCACAGGTGCTAGCCATATCAGGGCTATCAATTCGGTTCCAATTAACAAGCCATAGCCTTCTTACCCTTTACATTATCAATTAGGCCAGCTAGCGTAGGATGGCGGGGATATACGGCAAGAAATACTGGGAGAGGCCGCCCTAGCTGCCTGCTGCCGAACCGAGATACCGCCCCTGGGTGACCGACAAAATCGTTTTCCAACTAGAGCCCAAGCTACTATTGGTCAAACATTGGAAAATGCGGCCATTGGTTGATCTTGCAAGTTACACAACTGGTCAACGACGCCGTATCACCGGTGACTCGGTTTGCTCGGTCCATTCTGTGATGAATGTCATTGTAGCTATCAAGGCCTGGGTAAGAAGATAAATGTCGGCCACCATGTCTGATTGAATTTTCATCCTCGGGATTATCGCATCGCACTCACCTTTGCGCGCTCTTCTCAATCATAATATAAACTTTATTCACTGCCTGCCAAGCGTCGCTGCTAGACCCGTATTCTCCGGTAACATGTCCACAATCCCAAACTGCCAACGGGCAATCGTTTTCAACACGAAGACCAGCCAACTATCCCTCTCTGATTCTGCGTCTGTTCCGCACAGCCCCAACGAACTTCTTATCCGCGTCCATAGTACTGCCATTACAAATGGGGAGCTGACATGGGGACCCATGTTAAACTGGGGTGACGAACACATTCCCTGCTACGATGTCAGTGGCACTGTAGTTGCCCTGCCGGAAAAATCAAACCAATTCAACGTAGGCGATAAGATTTATGGTCGCGTGATGGCAGATCGAGAAGGCACAGCCAGGGAGTATGCCACGATTTTAATGTCAGAAGCTGCGATTGTACCAAATGGACTCGAAATGCTAGAGGCAGCAAGTGTGCCTATGAGCGCACATACGGCATGGCAAGCGCTTTTTGAAAAAGGCCTATTGACCGGCTCGTGGACATTGACATCGGTACCCCACGTCAATGATGCTGGCGAGGCGGTGATCGGGCAAGCAAAAGGGAAACGCGTCTTGATCCTGGGAGCGGCGGGCGGAGTCGGGTTAATGGCGGTTCAATTTGCGAGGCTGGCTGGAGCCCATGTCGCTGGGACAGCCAGTGGAAAGAATGAAGACTACCTGAAAACTTTGGGCATCGATGAGGTTATCGATTACACCAAGCTTAGCATGCAGCAGTACATTGCATCCGGAAATGAAAAATTTGACGTGGTCTTTGATTGTGTGGGTGGCAAGTCGATGCTTGACGGCTGGCATGCTGTAGCTGAGCAAGGGGCCTACATTTCCGTAGCCCCGGGATTCAAAGAGCCTGCAAACGGCAAGCCAGCTGGTGTGCGAAGTATGTGGTTTATCATGGAGGCAAGAGGTGATGAGCTGGACAGAATAGGTAAGTTTTTCGAAAAGGGGTTATTGAAGGCGACTGTAGATTCGGTGTGGAGTGTGGAGGATTATGGAAGGGCTTTTGAAAAGACGGCGAGCGGCCATGCCAGGGGCAAAGTGGTTTTCAAGGTGTCAGATGAGCGGTAGCACAGACTAAAGGGTTGGGGTGGGGTTGCAAAATATGTTTGTCTCTTGCGCGTGTTGAAGCACAACAGTCATTGTACGTTAGCCTTACTTTCCCTCCCTTTCCATACACTCATGCATCGTCGGTAAAAGCAGCATACTCTTCTTTGCTCATCAATTTACCTGATGGCTCTTCCGAAACAGTTATTCGGGCAATCCATGCATCGCCCTCTGGGTCCTTGTTGATATTGGCTGGCTTCTCCTCGAGTGCCGAGTTGACCTCTGCTACTGTTCCGCCGACGGGTGTGAGGATGTCCGAGGCAGACTTGACCGATTCGACGGCGCCAATTGCATCGCCTTCACTGACGTCCATGTCCGTCTCTGGTAGCTCAATGTAGACGACGTCGCCCAGGGCTTTGGCGGCATATTTGGAGATTCCTAGAGTGCCTGGGGGCGTGGCCAGAGTTAGCGCAAGGGCGATGTGTATAGAGTGGCAACGCACATGTCTTGCCGTCCGACGACATTTCAATCCACTCATGGTCCTCGGTGTACTGTTTGGCCTTGATTGCGGCAGATGCCGAGAATAGCCGGGCCTGCGGCTGCACTCTGGGGCGCACGAATGCTGGCCGCCGTGAGGCATAGGCCAATTGGCGGGCGGCACGGGCAACAGAACACCGAGCAGCCATTGTGTATGCGCGTGGGTTTTGTCTGGTAAACAAGGCGGACTGAATCGGCGACGAAGCTGAGTCCGGGGGTTTGCTGTGTCGGAGCTGGGAGCTCTGGAGATATGATGGCGCCAAGCCGCCGGCATCGCGTGCCTTGCCCGAAAAGCGACCCTTTTCGCGGCGGACGAGCACGCAGCGGCACGCCCAGCTCTACCACGGGACTCCTGGCACGACACAATGTTGTATGAGATGATAGGCGTGGTGCGTATGCTGCTGCTCTGCCATTCTATCCGCTGACGCGCCCAACCGCAGGTCCGGCCTGGCCGGCTCTCCGAAGTGAAAGAGTATGTGAATACATGTCCATGGACAACGCTTCTACATTCTGACCGTTTCTCTCCCCAGAATCGCCAAAACCGCCGGCACCATCATCCTCTCCCAGCGCGGCGTCGTACGCGGCTACTCCAATTGGGGCACCTTCCTCCTCCCCAAACCAGCCAAGAAGCTGCAGTCTACCCACCGCTACGGCCACCACTTCATCATGCGCTTCGACGCCAGTGCCCGAGCACAACACGCTCTGAGGCGGACCATGAGCCTAGATCCCCGCCTCATCAGGTACTCGGTCGTCAAGATGGGCGAGAAGTTTGAGCATATCAAGGACGTCCAGGGCGTGGCCGCTTTCAGGTAGCCAGCTTGAGCTTATATATGACTTGGTGCTTGGATGGGATTAGCATTGCTTCGGCGTTCAAGGCTTTGGGCCACTACAATTAAATTCATGCTATACAGCACTCATGCACACAAACAACCACAAAATATCCCTACCCAAATCCTGCTACTCCATCTCCGTCGTCATCATGTCCTCCTATATACTCGCTTCGTTTATGAGAACATGCTGGGTCGCGCCTTAGTCAGGCTCGACACATCTTCGAACTGTGTCTGTGTCAGTCTAAACGGCACGCGCAGACTGGGGGTACCGGCACTTACCTCTAGAAACCCCGTCACTTCAACCAACACTGTCCAACAGTCGACCAGGTCGACCAAATTTTCTTGTGTTTCTGCATGCTGGCCCGCACCAACGTTGACACTTCTCTTGAATATAGCCACCATACTGTGTCGGTTCTCCTTCAAGAACTCACGTGCTTGGAAAACTGTCTGGTCATTCTGCCGCCCTCTTGCAATGACCGCTGCATTGATTACCCTCAGTACAGCCAACATTAGCTCATAGTACTTCTTTAATGCCTTTGCGTCGTCAAACTCAAGCCCAATGTCTGGATCAACAGAGAATATTTGCGAGTCGCGTATTGACCTGAAGAGCCCCGCGTTGAGCACATATGCTGCCCCGAGCCGGCTTTGGCAGATGCGAATTAGAAGCGCAAGACTAGCATCGTAGTAAGATAGAAGCTCCAAAACCTGTGGGGCCGCAGCAGCTCGAAGCTCCTCGGGGATGTGCTTCAAATTATCGACGAGCACTCCAACGAAGTTCAGCGCTACAAAGTTCTCAAGAATATACTTTGACTGCTGATGAGCTGCTATTGCTACCATGGAGTTGAGGAGAAGAAGCGCAGAGACTTTGCAGGTGCCTTGACCACCATACGCATCGTCGCATATTATCTCCAGTAGATGGCCTCCACAATTCTTGATGGCATCCAGCGTGTGGCGGCCCAGAAGCGTGTTTGTTTTTGTTTTATTGAATGTGCCGTGAATGTATCGGAAGCTGATTTGATAGCAATATTCCCGAAGCTCGGGGGTCGACACTGGGCAGTAGATACCTGCAAGTGCTGCACGAAACAATTGAGAAAATCGGTCATTGGCGAAGTCCCCAGTTTTGTCGAAAACTGTAGAATCAAAATCAATCTTCTGAAAGAGAGCTTCAGCGAGGCCAGCGAGCTGTAATGCTGTATAAATATCAACACTGTATGCCTGTTCCAGTTTAGGAAGAATGACTTGTATTGTTTGGAGGATAAAGCTTGTTCGTGATCCATTTTCAAAATCGCAGTTATGCACCGCAACCATTTGAACCTGAACCCATGACTGGAGTATTTCCCGGTGATAGCGAAGTAGTAGTGCCCGGCGGTTCCAGTCGAAGAAGACTGCTAACAGCAGCTCGGTCTCGGCTATCAACTGGGCTTCCATTGCTGATTGTGCATCCGAGTTAGCTCCTGGCACAAGTGTCCCTTCCTTTCGCCAATACTTCATCTTCAGTTTCATGACTTGTTCAAGCAAAGGTAACGAGTAGAGGAGAACACCTGCTTTTTCTTCTTGGCAAGAGCTGAGGTTGACACCCTCGAAAAAGCGGTGTTGGTCAGGCAGTGAACGCTCTGGGTAGACAAACTCGATGAAGTCAAAGAGGTCAAAGATGTCTAGATTAGATATGGGTTCCTCACCAGGTTGGATGGTGCTACCAAGTAGAAGAGATTGAATTCTCGACCTCATCGTCGGCATACTCTCCTTTACCGTAAGGCGCAACTCTCTTGACTCATAATCTAGGAAGGCAGCGCGTCGCTGGAGGAAGTCCTGAAGAGCCTGTGCTGGTGCTCCGGCGAAAAACTCCGAATAGTCGCTAGTCGTCACCTCTAGTGCTTGTGCTAGCGATACACCATCCCACAGCACGTCGGGTGTTACACCCAGTAGACGCGGCGCTTCAACGAACAGCAACTCGTTCTCGCGAAGCTCCTCCATGACAATAGCACTTGTCAATGGTGAGCGCCATAGTTTCTGTAAAACATCCCAGCAGCGTGTCTTGAGTGTTGATCTCCATGCTAGGAACTGGTACCCATCGTTGTCGGGATACTCCACCCCTAGTAAGAGTATGGCATGAAAAAGTGATTGTCCATTAGCCCACAGACTGTCTTCAGCAATATGTACTGTATTGCCACCGCAGGAGAAGCCCAGGAGGATATGGGCAATGGTTGGTCTAAGTGATACTGTAGCTAGGCAGCTATTGAGGAAGTCAAGAATGCGTAATTTGACAGTGTAACCGGGCGCATTGGTTTCACTCTCAAGTTCCTCCAGACTGAATTTCATCAGGCCTGACAGAGACCGACCTATTCGCTCAGCTTCGTTGTCTTTTTCTAGGATTCCGACGATTTTGCTTCTACCTAACCGTTGACCAAAGCCAGCTGGGGAAACTGCAAGTTTCCGAGAGGATGCCATCTTTTCTAGCAGCTCTAGCGACGCAACTGTTAGAGCCTCGTGGCCGGTACCACAATAGAGGCCGAGATCTACAATGACCTGCAGATTATTGAGGATGGCATCTTCGAACGAAGCAAGGGAAAGATTTGACACAGGATGATGCTGGGAAGAAGGTTGCTGTTTGACAACCGGCCTGACAATGTCAAGATACGTTGCCTGTAATTTCATAACCTGGTCCATGACCTCAATACTCAGCATCAGGGATTGAACCAATGGTGAATCTGGCGATGCTGCATCCACCTCAGTCACGTCGTGATGCGAGGCAGCAAAAAGCGCCTTCAACACCTTGTCATTAAATAGCCATTCCATAACCCGCGTAAAGGGGTGAAGAGAGACGTAGGCAGCCAGAGAAGAGGGATCAATGACTGCATCGACAGGTATACTGGATTTGTTCGCGAAAACGACAAGGTTCTCGTTGAAAGTAGAAAGGCACGTAACCATAAAGCTCAGACAGGTCCATCTCATAACGTTACGTTGTAACGGGTCGGGAATTTCTGAAGAGCGCTCTGCAAAGACTTGTTGCATGACAAAGTCGATGTAGCTCTCTATACCTGGTATTCGTGATGATCCAAGACCTTCTGGGAATGGCAGGCTGTCGTTCAATCCGTCATTTTCCGGATATGGTTCTACAAGCGCATGAAGTAGGCGAACAAACGCAACCGACTCATCGTAATCATCCGCTAGAGTACGCCAGAAATCTTCTCGTGGGACCGCTCCAATTGTAGTATTTGGCTTGGAGCCCGCATAGAAACCGTTGACAGCCCATTCATCAAGTACATTCCACATTGCGCTAGCACGAAAGACATTTTTGCCAACGAGTAGAGCTGAGAGAGCATCGTATGCAGATGCGCGAAGTCCACCCCCAACTTCATCCGTAGCGAGACCAACGCACATATCAGCGAGATCATATTCTTTAAGATCGAGTACCCAATTCCGCGCAGCCGCGCTTTGTCGACACACGTGCGCCAACAGACGCAAGTAGCTTTGTAGCATAGTGGCGCTTTCGGGCTCTACGATCTGGTCGACAGGGTTCTGTGCGGGTGTGTAGACTCCGTTTTGTATCGCCTTTCTCGGCTCACGAACATCTTTCCTGAATTCGATCAACTCATTGAAAATGTGCGTGTAGCTAAGCGATGTCGTTCGTCGAATTTTGCCCGACGCAGAGGCACCCTCTTCCATCAGAAACCTATGTGCCGAGTCTGCGTTCACCTCTCCAGTTGATATGGCCCGTAGCATTTCACAGAACGTTGCAATACGAGGGGTTGGCTGTCGCTTTGCTGCCCACTGTAGAAAGCCGTACAAGTTACTCTCCTTATCGGACCAGAAGTCCTCTGCAGCGTCAGGGGATCCATCGAAAGCATATGCTACTATTACCATGAATCTTTCAAGATGCATGGGATACTCTCCAGCGGATTGCTGAAAGTGGAGTTGCAATCGTCTTCGCTGGTCGTCCTCTTCGACCTTGAGTCTGCGGAGCGTGTCTGGCATATTTGTGATGAATGAGTCTACAAACGTTTGCAATTGTTCCATGATTAGAACCTTGAAAAAGTCTTCGGGTACCGTTGTGTCTGCACTTAGGACGGCGGTATCCTGCAGCAGCATCGACAACATGCTCGTCTTTTGTGGATCGTACCAACGCGTTGGGCGCACATCTTGACTGAAAGACAACATAAAGTGGAAAGCCCCATCGTCGAGTGCTTTGAGGAAAGTATCTGATCGAACAGCAGCTTCACCTTCAAAGTCGATATTTTGCAAGGCAGGATCCTGGGTGTTTGGGTCAACGTATCGGCCGCTATATTCAGCTAGCCACCAAGTCAAGGTTGCAGCATGTAAGTTCCTGAGGGCCCAGTTGTCGCTCTCGCGCCCGGCCATGAGCTGATCATGCAGCTTACGCGCGTCTTTCAAGACGACGTTTGTTTCGGCAGCTGCCCAAGCTGTGAGACGAAGTAGAATGGGAATATAGTGGATCGTGATAAGATCGTGTTTATCGAGTGTCTTTGCACGCGCAAGCAAAGAGTGGTAGTTGTCAAGATTGACGTAGCCTGCTTTGATCATATGTGTGCATATCGCAGCCAGGTTTTCATGCTGCCTAGTAAGACTCTGTCGCTGGAAAGTCATAATCTCAACAAAGCCTGGTAGGGGTACCTGCCCAACCACCTGCGTGCTCTGGACGCGCTCGGCAATGACCTGCAGCCATCGTTCTATCGACTCCATGGTGGTCAAGCACTTGATCCAAAAGCCGTACGCATTCGTCAGGTTGGTTGTCTCGTTGACGCCGACAATGTATTGCACTGCCAGCGGCAGCATATCCGCAGGAGCGACATCAGCATCTTCTCCGTCCAGGGCTATTCTCATCAAGATGCGAAGGCAAAGGAGGACATACTCGCGGCGGCGATGAAAGCGGATCACGGCCGTCTGCAGCTGCGAGCGGTCCAGCTCCTGCGCCTCGCTTTGAGCGCCTAAGAAAAGAGCGGCCGCGTCTAGCTCGTCGAGGTTGAGCGCTTCAGATAGCTCGAGCGTTTGCTGTTTGAAGTCTTCGTTGACCTCGTACTCGTCGTCGCCAATGGTGATCTTGCCTAGCGGGGTTGGTCAGCAGGCTCTCGCGGCAGTCGTAATACAAGCCTTGTGCAGGAGCATACCTGCGTTCAACGTCTGTCTACTCGCGTCATTCTTGGGCTTCTTGTCCAGCAGCGCCTTGAACTCCTCGAGATGGTTCTCCAGGCTGTTCTTCAAGCGGTCTAGCACGGGCAGCTGCAGATCAATGTGTGCGCATAGGTCGCGATGCAGGCCTTGGAGGGCGGCGAGGCTATCTTGTTCAGTCATGGGAGCGTGGTGTTGTTGAATTGGGCATCGTGTTTGGTTGGTGTTTTCTTTCTTTCTGGAGGAGACATGGGCGAAAGCTTGAGCTTGACGCGCTGGAGCCTTGGCACTTCCGCCATAGCTCCGCAACCACCATCGGCGAGCAAGCAGAAGCAGCAAGGAAGGAGAGGTGGATAGAGAGAGAGAGAGCGCGCGTACTAGCCACTACGTCGTCACCCCATGGGAAACTGAAACAATATCGGGCTACGTCACGCCCCTTACACTCACTCACTACCAACACGCTCGTGAGCGCAGTGGCACGGCAGCAAGCATGGGGGCGACCAATATCCAGGACGCAAAACGTAATCCCGCCAGACCACCGTGCTCAAAAGCACGAGCTGCGCTGACACACTGCTGTAGTCTTGATCCAGTCTTCGCGCCAGGCCGACCGCGCCACCGGCCTCAAAGACCTGGTCCACATCCTCAAACACAACCGGGGAAAGCCTGGCCTTGAGGCTCTGGGGAACAAGGCCTACCTCGCGCTGTGCGAAACGATATTCCAATGCCTCCGGGACGAGCGCTCCTCCTTCCTACGCTCCAAGAGCAAGACTCCCAAATCTGGTGCACTTCTTCCTCTCTCTGCCTCAGCTTTGCGCCATGTCATCGCAACTGGTGTGCGCACCATCAAAAGCTCCACCGTCGAGGTCGTTATAGGCACCATTATCGAGGTTCTTCCAGACGCAGATGGCAAGCTGATTCCGCTACTACTGGAACATTTGCCCAAAACATTGCGGTCTCTGTTCGAGTATGCGCCCCACGTCGAACGCCTCTCCAAGGAGCACTGGGATGCTGCAGTCGACTTCTGCATTGAGTCACTCTCTATGCTCTCTCCCTCAGTAGAACCCGAGGCCGACACACCCAATAGCTGGAGCACCACTGTCTCGAATCGAGCGCGGACCCCTCTTGAGTCCGCCGAAGTCACCTCGTCCCGAGCCAGCCATCGTGCACCGGTTTCGAGGGCCAAGCCAATGAATAATGAGTATTCCCATTCCGCAGAGGATTTTATCCATTGCCTGCACTCCCTTGTGAAGGCTTCCAATGCTCCTCTTCTAGACAAATCTGAATCAATCCTAACAACACTACTACGCTTCTTGCATCGACGAAGTGGTCGAAGTAGCGCCGCCGCTACTGCATTTGGCGCCATCAACTCGATTCTTGGGCGTATAACTTTTCAATCCCTTAATCTAACTAAGCGCACTATCCAAGAGCTGCTTCCCTTGATGAAACTCGTGTGGGGTGATATACTCCTCCGGGATGAAATCATTATCTCTCTGATATACTGCGAGTCCCATATTTCTAGCCTATTAGCTGATTCAGAGAATGACACAGTCAGTTTTGATCTCGAATCATTGGTGGAGACTATGTATGGAGATTATCGCAAAAGGCAAGAAACAACAGCCCATCAATATCTAGAAGAAGACCACATCTGCTTCCGGCACTTGGGCCCTGCCAAAAGAGACACTCATCCTTTGAACACGTGTGCTTTCTCTTTGAAGACCGAACATGTTCGGTTCGAAGGGCTATGGGGCACCGTCGCCACCATTGCCCGACTCTCATATATGCTCGATCAACGGAAACGCGCATCCGCAAACAGTTACAGTGATGCAGAAGAAAGTGCGAACAAGCGTCCGCGTGTTACCTACATGTTTCAAGAGTACCTTCGCCATGTTCTTGAGCCTCGCTCTAACACCAAGCGTGCAGCACTACAGGTTGTTGCATTCATGGTCCAAGAAGGCCCGGTGGATGAGGAAGACCTACAAGCCATGTTGGAAAAACTCACGCCGTGCATTTCTGACGAAAATCCTGTGCATTCTGTATGGGCGATGATAGGTCTCGCTGGGTAAGTCCACGAGCACCCTGATAGTTGTTGTAGCTAACTTTGGGAGGGCTGCACTCCAACAAACAGCAACTCATATCTCACTCAAGTCTTATTGGATATCCGCCTGGCAAGGCGCTTCTCGAGCAGCCACATCAATATCAATATCTCGCGCTGCCTGTCTCTTAATGGACGTACTTCTCAAGCTCGACATAGTTCCCTTCTCGGCCATTTCAGATCTTGTCCAGTCGATGCTCCTGTCAATCGAATTAAGCGGGCCTGCTCTACTAACGGACACGAGTTCGTCCTTGCTGAACACGATAATTCGAGCACGCATTCAGGAAAATCCAACGCTATTGAATCCTACCTCAGAGCGCATCTTAAGTTGGCTGCTGAGCAAATGGACCCCAAGTAAGAGCACTCTCCGCTTATCAGGTACAATTCATCTAATTTTGTAGGCCTCTGGTCTGAACGAACTTATTCATCCGTCAGCGCGCATCATTGCAATGCCCATGATGTCTTACACCTACTTGTCGCATGTTTGGACAAGGCCTTCCAATATGCCGAGCCTGTCCCTTACCTGGTGCTAGGATCTATTTCCCAAGCCCGTCGCAGGACGCACCAGTACAAGGACCTCGCCCAGTATCTTCTCCTGTTGAATGAGGATGAATATTGGACAACAACGAAATCAGCCCAAAAGATGTGTACAGAAACCTCCTCAGAGTATCATCCAACGCCGTTGGAGAGTAAGGTGCTTGACTTTTGTTTATCTGAAATCGAAAAAGTCAGACAGCTGTGGAAGGAAACGACGGCCGTGGGTGTTCAAAATATTACCTCGGATATGATGCGGGTCATAACTAATCTATGCATTGTTGCATCAGCTGTGGCAATTCTCGGTGATCCCTCAGATCGTCGTGTTAGCGCTATTGAGTCATCTACTAGCAGCCTTAGTGAATCTTTCGCCGAGGTTTTGACAAGGCCGCAAACCGAGCAGTATAAGATCGATGCAGTCCTCGAGGTCTGTGTGAAGAGCATGCCAGATATAGAGTTCTTGCCTGAGCTAAATCGGCATTCATTCAAGCAGGCGGGCGTCTTCATTCTCGCCCAGCATTTGTCCAGGGCACTTGGAAGTCGTAAAGAAAACAGGCAATCATTCTATGCTGAAGATGACGACTTCATGGACGTCGACGATGCAGTGGACTCCCAGACCACTGCCCTATTCACTAGCTCTGAGGCCGATGTTCCACGGCACGATATGCAAGCTGAGAGTGATGTATTTGCCCTTCGGGCATCCTGCCTGGCATATCTCGAACTCATTTCCTCGACCACTGATGACGGGGAAATAGGGCACCACCAAATACCAGCCAGTTTTATAGTCTATCTTGGATCCATATCCGAGAGTGAGCTTCTTCGTTCCCGACAATTTCTTCGTTCGTTGTGGAATAGTAGCTTTCAGATGTCATCAGTTGATTGTTTAAATTTACTCAAACGGTACAGCGAGGCACTGATCGATCCTTTAGCTCGCGAACACAATACATCAGAGGTCGCCAATGGCATGTTAATCGAAGTACTGATCGGTACTATACTTGTATGGAGCACTAATACACGGGATCGGGATAGCCAACATCTTTATGAGAATGTAGAAGCATCATACGCTTACTACGTCAAGCAGATGGAAAAGAGCGGGGTCAGGCAGTCAGCAAATCTACAAAAGGTTATCGCTATCTTCTTACATGGCCTTTTGAAACATCAACCGAATCTTGGGTCGAATCGTAAAGTCCCATCTGTACGGACTAGTCTCTTCGAACTACTCGCACGAGGCGAGATAATTGTGCAGTACCACATTGCTGAGAGGCTTCCAGGGATGTTCGAAGACTTTATTTTATCTGAACATGACAAAATTCTACAAGACGTGGTGAGTAGCTTACCTAGTGCTGCCGATGGCATTGAAGGCATTGCTCTACGTATGCTTGTCCTGTCAAAATTAGCATCGAAATGGCACACTCTCTTGCGCCAGTGTGTTTACCGTATATTTGAGGCGGCGGGGTCAGTGGAGGGTGCCGCTCAGCATGCCAAACGGTGTGTGTTCAATGTCGCACAGTCGCGAGGTCTTGGAGATTCACAGGGCCTGTTCCAACTATTTGCTTCGCAAATTGTATACACATGGCTAGATCATGGGAAAGTATTCGCAGACATACCATATGTCACCTTTGGTTATACGACACTCCGAGAGCTTCTACTCGATATTGCAGCAGAGGCGGTGGGCCAGGCTATGATGCGCAGGCTCATAACTGAGGTAGAATACTTAGCAAGTCAGCTACGAACTCCAATGGCGGAACTTCTACAAGCGAATATGGGTAAAGCAGCAGCATATACCATAGCATGGGACACATGTAAAGGCTCTGCTCGAAATAAAGCAGACCCAAGCAGTGCTGATATGCTAAAGCAATTGCTAGGCAGCGAGAAGTACTACGAGTCGATACAAAGGCATTTTGCTCAGGTCCTGGGATTCATATTCCAAACCATAGACCATGAAGAGCGCTTTACAATAGCTCTAGAAAAGAAGCAACCCGTCTACGATGCATCTGCTAAAATTATGGCCACAATAACAGGAATCAGCCATTCAACTCAAGATCTGAAAATCGACATTGAGCCCGCATTCTCGGCATTTTATCTTCCCAATCAATTGGAACGTCTATGTCGGCGCACAGGTGACGATCCTATCAATTTCTGGTCGCCAAGTACTTATACATACGTTTTACGCTCTTTACTAGACCGCATCCATCCAGCCCTCGGCTCACTTTATGCCCGATCTATGATTCGCAAGATCCGGATTGTAGTTGCTCTTGCCGGAACTGTGGCCCATGAAGGCTATCCCCTTCAGATGACGCTTCAGTCCTTGCGTCCATTTCTTACAGATGTCCAATGTGCCGAAGACGCAGTAGGGATCATGCAATATCTGTTTGAGCATGGTATTCAATACCTCAGAAAGCACCTTGCCTTTCTGACGGGCATTGGTCTTTCCATACTTATATCTGTGCGAGTATTCCTAGGCTCTACACAAGAAAGCACTACTCAGCAATCGCAGCATGTAGCGACCATGAACACAGCCAGTAGATTTCATAAATGGCTTTCCGAGTACTTGAAAGCCCATGCTGAAGCTATGGGTGCTAACGAACGGTCGTCATCAGTCAAAGCTTTCAGACTCATAACCACAGCAGCGTCTCAGGTGACGGCTGAAGGCAATTCAACACGTGGTAGCGAGGAAAGCAAGTTGCTCTTGGAAATATTGGATGACGTAAAATCAGGTCGAAAGCTTCTCAACAAAACATCTCGGGAGGTAGCACTAAACCTGCTCTGCAAAAACTTCCAGCCTGCATCGATGGCCCGAGATGATTTCTTAGGGTTGGATCAGGATGCCGCAGAGTATGGTTCACTTGTCTGGGAATCTTGCCGAAGGAGCGATGTTGGGGACGGATATTTACTATGGGCAGCCAAGGTTCTTGGGCGTGCTTACAGTGCGTATGGCGAAATCAAGAGAAATGCGATTACATCACATCCATGGGCGCCATCAACTCATACTTCCAGGGATGCTCTAGGCAAGTCGTCACGGGGCGCCATTGTCAAAGAGGTCATTGATCTGTTCTACAGTGACGAACGTGCCGAGGTGAGTTTGGCTGAGGATGCAGTCAGGCGATTGATTTCGCGTCTAGCTAACGCCGATTCCCATTACATTGTGGAAATGCAAAGCACGATACCAGATGCTATCTTTAAAGCCCTTGGACTGTACATCCCGAATGGTTCAATTAGGCCCTCAAATACAACTCCCGAAAGTCTCGAAAATGCAATCAGTGTTATGACAAAGAAGACTGTCTCTACATGGATCCGAGACTTTGCTATAGCATTATGTGTGACAGCTGTTGAGGAGCCCATACTTGGAGCACTTTCCGACCTCCTTAGTGGCATTCACTACATGGCTGAAAGGCTCCTACCATATATCCTTCATTTGGTCCTGTTGGACGAATTTGACGGCGATCGCAGAGTCCGAGAGAGTGTGTCCGCTGCTATGTCATCATGGTTCCAGGTCTATGATATTTCAGCAGCACCTTATATCCGCACTCTCGTTCAGGCTATTCTCTACCTTCGCAGCCAGCCAATCCCAAAAGAGGTCACTCGAGTCGACCGCGATCGGTGGTTAGAGATCGACTATTTGAAGGCTTCGAAGGCCGCAAATCTCTGTAGCATGTACAGGAGCGCTCTTTTATTCGCAGAGACCTCATCTGGACAGCCCGTCATGAAGAGTAGTTCGAGAAGATCATCCGTCTTGATCGAGGCGCCAAAAATACCAGTGGATCTTCAGCTTTCTATTTACAAGAATCTTGATGAACCTGACTCTTTCTACGGGGTCGATCGTGAGCCGAGCTTACTTTCGGTGCTAGACCGACTCGAGTACGAAGGTGATGGCATCAAAAGTCTTCTATTTCGCGGTGCTCGTCTTGATAGTCAAATGCGTCAAAATGACATCCTTGAGCCGTCAGATGCTCGTGGTACAGCTAGGTCACTTATCATGCTAAACATGAACAGTATCACCCACTCTTTACTTTCGAATGACCAATTTCGAGACACTGGTGACGAGGTTGTGGAGAGTACGCTGTACACCGCACGGAAACTGGGCCAGTGGGATATCAAAGTTCCGGAAGCAAACCACGCAGAGTCAAGTACAGTTTTTAAAGCTTTTCAGGGACTTCATTTTGCCAAAAATGCAGTTGAGGCCAAAGCAACCTTTGAACGCCAGCTTTTGGCTACTATGAAGTTCCTAACAGGCCACAATGACTCCTCGGTCCCGATGAAAGAACGTCTACGAACTTTGGGAGCTCTGACAGAGGCAGATGAGGTTATACGGGCCGAGCGTTCTGAGCACCTACTCGATACCTGGGACAGTATGAAAGCCCGAGAGAAGTG
This sequence comes from Ophiosphaerella herpotricha, assembly GCA_028458525.1. Taxonomy (NCBI): domain Eukaryota; kingdom Fungi; phylum Ascomycota; class Dothideomycetes; order Pleosporales; family Phaeosphaeriaceae; genus Ophiosphaerella; species Ophiosphaerella herpotricha. The sequence continues at coordinate 46,212 of JALNQK010000103.1, forward strand.
GATGCGGGCTGGCGAGTAAGTAAAGTCCTTACAATGAGCGCTAAATGAATATGTTAATCTTTGATAGGTTCAGTGATGTACGCCAACTCTTATCTTGCCGCGAGACTCTATTCAATGTACTAGCTTCGAATTCAGCCCTTCTTGACTCTTTGCACGTAAGAACGGGTACTGTGCGCAACATGGAAGTGGAAGCTCTCATTTCATCATCCACGATTTGTCGGCGGCACAATGCTTTGCAAGAGTCATTAGCAAGTGTCACATATCTTTCAGATATCATCCCGGACTGCAAAGCAGTCGGTCTCGACGTCGAGGCGATAGTCCAGCACGAAGTGGCGAATGTGCTTTGGGAGCAAGGCGAAACTGAGGTATCTATTCGTATGCGACAGCACCTTATCGACCATGCCGATTTCAGTTCCCAAAATTCGGACTTGAGCTTGCCTGTTCTTCTTGCTCGATTGGTAAACATGATACAGCATCCTCTAATGACATTAAGCTAATTATTCTAGGGTCATCACCTCGCCGAAGCTCGCCTAGCAAAACCTGATGCCATCATGCAAGATTACCTAGAGGTAGCTATTCGCGAACTTGGAGGTCAAAGGCAAGGCCCTGGGCCAGGTCAAGTGTTCCACGAGTTCGCCCTCTTCTGTGACAAACAGATTCAGAACCCTGAAGCAGCTGAAGACATGGCCCGGATTAAGACCGTCATGGATCGAAAGTTGCAGGAGTACAATGAGTTCACAAAACTCTCCAAGACAGACAAGAGCAAAGGCATGCGTGAAACCTACCATCGAAGCGCCCGACGTGCAAAAAATTGGTACGACCTTGATAATACAGAATACGAACGCTTGAGGAAAGGCCGGGAACAATTCTTGCGACAGTGCCTTGAGAACTATCTGCTGTCCCTATCAGCTAGCGATGAGTACAATAATGACGCTCTTCGTGTGTTTTCCCTGTGGTTAGAATACGCCGACACCGACTTGGCAAACACTGCTGTCAAGTCGTATCTCAGAGCCGTTCCAAGTGGCAAGTTTGCACTACTGATGAACCAACTATCTTCTCGTCTACAAGCTGAGGACAATGAATTCCAGCAACTTCTCATGGCACTTGTTTTCCGTATCTGTGTTGAGCATCCCTACCATGGCATGCATCAGATTTTTGCTATCCAGATGAAGGTCGGTGCCATTACACGGGAGGATGTTGCGCGCCAAAAGGACGAATCTGCGCAGTCTCGTCAGAAAGCCGCCATTGGACTTGCCACTACGCTAAACAATGACAAGAGAGCTCGAGCATACTGGGGTGTAATCTATCAATCGAACGAAATATATCACCAGCTTGCCATGTTCAAAGGGGAAAAGGAGAGTACGCAACAGGGCCGTGAGATCCCACTGGATAGGTACAAAGAGTCGAAAGATCTTGTCAATAAGATACCGAAGCTCAATGTGCCACCCGCCACACTGCAGGTTGAGGTTAGAGCAAACATGAACTACACAGATCTACCAAAAATTATGAAGTTCAAGCCTACGATGAGCATCGCGAACGGACTGAGTGCTCCCAAAATTATCACGGCCTTCGGCACAGATGGAAAGCCGTACAAACAGTTGGTAAGTTTCTCACTGAGATAAAGAATATCCAATGCCTAACATAGCTAGTTTAAATCTGGTAACGATGACCTCCGTCAAGACGCTATCATGGAGCAGGTATTTGATCAAGCCTCGCGGCTTCTCCGAAACCACACTGCTACACGCATTCGCAACATCGGTATACGGACCTATAAAGTTTTGCCCTTATCCACACGCTCAGGTCTCATGGAGTTTGTCCAGAACACCATTCCGCTTCATCTTTGGGTCATGCCGGCACATGAAAAGTATTATCCGAATGACTACAAGCCTGACAGGTGCCGTAAAGAGATCGGCGCAGCCCAACAAGACTCACTATCTACGCGTACGAAGGTATGGCAAAAGATTGCTGATAATTTCCACCCAGTGTTGCGCTACTTTCTGCTCGAACGTTTCGAGGATCCAGATGAATGGTTTGAGCGTCGCCTTGCATACACCCGTTCGACAGCTGCTATTTCCATACTCGGTCACGTCCTTGGCCTTGGCGATCGCCATTGCCACAATATCCTCTTAGACGAGAAATCGGGCGAGGTAATTCACATAGATCTCGGTGTCAGCTTCGAAGCTGGCCGCGTCCTCCCCGTGCCGGAGGTAGTTCCCTTCCGTCTAACCCGCGACCTTGTTGACGCGATGGGGTACACGAAGACTGAGGGCGTGTTCCGTCGCTGCTGTGAGTTCACCATGGATACTTTGCGTGAAGAACGCGATTCTATTATGACATTACTCAATGTTCTACGCTACGATCCGCTCGTCAACTGGAGCGTCACGCCAACCAAAGCCAAACGCATGCAAGAACAAGAAACCAATGTTCAGAACGGCACACGAGCCTCCACTGTTGCCCCTGGTGGGACATCAGTGCCATTGGGGCAGGTAGCTTTGGAGGATCAAGTGGTACATGAAAGTAACAAGAAGAAAGAGAAGGGAGAACAGGCTGGTGAGGCTGGAAGAGCTCTAAGTGTTGTGGAGAAGAAATTGAGTAAAACATTGAGCACGAAAGCCACTGTGAACGAACTGATTCAGCAGGCTACAGATGAGAAGAATCTAGCAGTGCTGTACATGGGATGGGCAAGTTACGCATAGACTGGAATTTATATATCATGAGTCTCCTTACATTTTTGGTATGGTTGAAGGCGCATTGCGAATTTTAATGACTTAATCTGACTTGATAATTAAGTCAAGAAGCTCTACAATCGGTTATCGCATCCAAGTAATGACAATGCAATGGTCTTTAGTAATGTGGTCTACTTTTACCACTGGGTATACTTGTTCTGGCTGTGCGTTAAGAGCGAAAGTACTTTGATCCGCCGCGGCTAGGTTTTGAACTTATATTCTAGTTTCACAGTAGCTAGGAGATGGGTTATGTTACGCAAAAGATTAGTGGATCGGTTTTCCCTAAAATGCCAAAAAATAGTAGAGAATAAAATTTTCTTGCTCTTTTTGATTGAGCAAGCTGTCGGAAGCACCTCCCCATGTGAGTGCGATGAAAACAGCTAGAGCCCCGCAATGACGTCAGATTTTACAACGACATTTTATCAGCAACTACTGTGGTAGGAAGCGGGGCGCGTACAAAACGGCTTTCTTCCATTTATCAGAATGTTTATGATCAAAATAAGAAGACATATTGATATTAATTTCCAACAATCTCAAAATTATCCGATTAATCGGCCTAATGGCCCAATGGCAAGGCGCTTGACTACGATGAGCAGTAATCAAGAGATTCCAGGTTCGACCCCTGGTTAGGTCATTTTATTATTTTTACATTTTTTGGGGGGTAAATAATGCTGGGCTAACGTTATGCAACGCTCACTGTCAAAATCAGACATAAAATCAGTGTGCTTCGGCTCCTGGCTTATGATGCAACAGTATTTAGCACAGAAAAGCGTTAAGAACAAAACTCCAACCACAGAGACCGCTTTCTTATCCTTCGGATCAAAACGACTAGATTCAAATCTTTGTTCACTACTAGAACTAGTATTAGGCGTGAGCTCTACACGTGAACACAAAGATGTCACTCCTTTGTGGAACACGTTATATGATTCGTTTTGGGGCACGTAAAACGGTCTGAATCTTAGTGATCAGTAAAACATTAGTGTACTGCAAGAGTGCATGGCCTTTTTACTGTAGGTAGGTGTACAAGTAATAGGCGAACCATGACAAGCTGCATCTTATCGTTGGAACAACTTTCCTGCATCTTAATGTACTAAACACGGCATAGAAATTCATTTTCAGGAGTGGGAAATCAGAATGGTAGATCTATAATGCTAGCGACTGCGGAGTGCTTCTAGTTGTGCGTAACTGTACAATCAAACTCGTACCAAGCCCACATCTAAGGATATGCTCACCGGCGCAAACGAAAAGTAGTCATCATGCAATGCAATGTAACTCAATGTAAACCCAATAAAGAGCAAAATGTTGGTCAGCGCTTGACCGTCACTTCGCCAGATGCACCGATAAACTCTGAAACCTTCGCTAGAATCGCACGCAGAAAAATCACATGTTCAATATTATCGCGTAGTAAATGTCGGGTCAGAGTCACAAGAGGTGCATACCAGAACCTCTGTGTTGTCAAGAATGGACTGGCCTATTTTTTCGGTCCTTTCGGAGAAATTTGGAACAATGAGTCAAGGGACATGCCCCCACGCTTGGCATCAGCAGACGCCGGCGGAGATAGCACATCTGTCCAGATACCCGCAAAGGAACTTTGTAATACCCGCAGCCCCAAAGTGCAGTCGCATTGAGTTTGCTGGGACTATACTTTGGGATTCTCACCATTATTTGTTTCTTGTAATGTATTCTGGAGCTCGTGTCCATGTGGGCTTTCCGGGACGACGGTCGTGGTTAGAAGAGCCACGATGGCAATGCCACTAGGCCCACCAAGGGCCCTCCGAGGAAATGTCCAATCCGCGTCCAGGTCTAGGTTGATTACGTGACTGACGTCAATCCAAGAATTCTTTGTGGTATGTCGCGCTACGCGCTACGCACAATATCTCTTGACAGGTTGGACAAACGTAGCAAGGGTCCTTCTGCGTGCATGCCCAACGCACACGACTGGTATAGCCTAGTGGAATCTTCCCGGTAGTGCATCTTTATTCTACTGCAATTCCTATCCATCTATCCGGTACATCACTTGTGCTTTGAAAGGCAGGTGCTTTGTTAGAGGCTGGTTTTCTCGGTGGGAGCCAGATTCGTGCTTTGCCGACGGACTTTGCGTCGAGCTTGCCCACGCGGCGCATATTCATTTCGAGGACGATAACGCGTAAAAAGTCGCTGTTCTCGCGTGGTTCACGTTGGCGAACAGCAGGTGGTGATGAAAATGCTCTTGCTAACTCAGAGCCAGGATCAGAATTGCGCCGACGGCTCTTGTGGCGTCCTCGGCGGTCGTATGTCTGCATTTGGATCATAGGCGCGTTGCTATCTGCATCAGCGTCGATGATGAACGAATCGTGGAGCTGCATTGACAATTCCGTGGGCGATGTAGGGGCAGATTGGGGATTCAGGTACCGTCGCAGGGCAGGCGAGGGCAGACCATCTAGATGCTTAGGACGCATTTCGCTCGTGAATTTAGGTGACAGAAGTGAGCGGGTAAGGAAGTCATCGGGTGGAACGCTGGGTGCTGTGAAGTTAGAGAAGGACTTTGCGGCCGACTTGAGTGCTTGAAGCGATGCCGTGAGGTTAGACTTGAAAGACTTGAACCGTTCGGTTGTGACAGGCAGGTCCTCGATGGTCTTGGTGGCGTCTGCTATGAGGATATCATCACACTCATTGGGGACGAAATGGAGTAGTGGATGGTCCAAGATGCAATCCTCCTTGGGTGGTGAAGAAACGACTCGCTCTTTGCGATCGGGTAAGGATTTGCGGCCGATGGAATCGGGGGTGCTTATGTTGTCCCAATGGGAAGCAAAAGAGGGATCGTTGTAATCTAGTGAAGGAGGCAGAGTGGTTATTGACTCGCTGGAAATGGATATGGAGGTGGGGAACAGAGAGTCCTTCTCTTGCTCCATACTTTGGAAGCTGCCGTATTCGTCCTCGGATTCATCCACGCGACCTAACAGCAAGTCCAGCGGCGAGCCGACGATAGAGGACGGAGCCTCGGCCTCGTCCTGCTTCCATTCCTGGATCAGCTCATCCATGGAGATCCTGCGATCCACCCCAGCAGGCTTGCGACGGCGCTGTGGCATCTGTGGGATGGCAGTGACGGCGAGCAGGGCAGCGACGGCGGGTGGAAGTGCGTCTGGATTGTGAGGCTTGCGGGTGCGACTAGGCCGCGCTCGCAGTGTTTGTGTTGTGCTTGCTGTTCGGGGGGACATACGGGCGGGAATGACGACGGGTTGGGAGTGCGAGAGCGGATGCATTGTGGACGTGGATGTAGATTCGCAGGTAGCAGGAGGCGATTTGGCAGTGTGTGGGCTTGGTGGATTGGGCGGATCTCGGGCGGTGCGAGTGCCCATCTTCGGTGCGCGGGTGGGTGGTGATGGGGGAACGTGGTGGAGGTATGGAAAGGCTCTTGGCGAGTACATGATAGGGAATGTATGGTGCTGCAAGCTGGCCCTGACGGCGTTTCCCCGTGACGCTAGTAGGAGTGTGACGTTTGTCGGTGCGTGCGCTCGGCTTGATTTTTACGTTATTGCTGTTGTGGGATTGGACGGGGAGGGCAAAGAGAGGCCGTAGGGAACATGGCACCTGCAGGGTCCAGTCTTGCCGAGCGAGGCCAGAAGAGGAAATGTGCTATGTGAGAGTGAAGCAGACGCGGAAGAAAGGGAGAAGTGGGAGGGAGAGGTGAGAAGTGAGGTTGTGAGGGGAGAATCTGGGGTATGTGTGCAAGGAGGGTCAAGGGCTACCGGAGAGCGATAGACAGATAGCGGGTAGATAGGTAGTCTAATGATAAAGATAATGAAAGGGCCTACCGTGTCTGCTGCCACCCACCACCTACCTGCAGCGGTATCCATCGAGGCCGGACCAAGCACGAGACCAGGCTGCAGCCGCACAGTTCCGTCACGCTGCTCACCTCTCAGGCACGGTGGAATGGCTGGGCAGCGGCTGAGAGGCTACCACGTCGCTGCTGCACGTCCACATGGCAGCCAAGTGATGAAAGCCAGGCAGACATCGCCTCGCAGCCCCACGGCCAGTTCCGCGTCGTCGCATCGCATACCACGGCTCTGTGATTGGTCGTGGCCAGCATCATCTGGATCTCATGTGCGCAGCTCCACTTATGCTGCAGCCCTGCCACTTCAGCCCGCCGTCCTGTCTGCTGGAACCCAGGGCAGACGGCACCACACAATCAACACGCTCATCTGGATGCTGTCTCTAGATGCACCGACACAACTGTGATGGCTCGTGAGCAGAGCCGGCCGGCCGCCCTCCACAGCCCGTCAAGTTGACTGACCGGTTACCAAAGCAGCTGGCCTGTCATAGTGCTTATCGTTATCTCATCGCGGATGCTAATGCACGCAAGTCTGTCTTGCAGAACATGACGCCCACTGCATGCATCCCGAGACTGCGGGTGATTTGTTGCCGGCACCGTTGATTCACACAAACAGGTACTGCTACATAGTATATACAGCTGCACTGCGCACAAAAGGATTTTTCGTCACTTGAATTACCACCTGCCGCTTTTCTTGTCTTGCTTGGTCTAAAGCGGAAGGTAAGATGTCAGACACGCGCCGCTTTTCAAAGCGCAGCTCTCGGACCTTCATCCTAGTCCTTGTTCCCATCCACGCAGAATGCCTAATCTGAACATCCGAACAATCAAGAAAGCTTTCCAGAACCCACACCATGACATGCGACTCGGGCTCTCTATCAAAACATGCCGCCCCGCAAACGCCATTGCCCCACCAAGACCCCACCACTAACCAGTCAACCAACCAATGTCAAAGAAAAGAAGTTGAGCTTGGACCTGCCACAGCGTCCAAGGAGTTGAGCCGAAACACCCCAAAATATCACAGCCGACTCGAGCTGTGTCTGGTGTAAGAACAATTACAAAACAAGACATGCAAGTAGGTCCGTGCCAGGTCCTCGAGAAGAATCAGAGAAGAATTGCCGTCTTGGGCCAACAAGGAAAATTCATCTCCTCAAAGGCCTTCACTCGTCTGGTACCGGGCTGCCGGGTGTGCATCCTTGTCAGACATAGTTGAAGATGATGCCTCAGTAGTCACCGTCGTCAGTCCAGCCCGCCTCTGAACCCTCAACCACACGAACCATTCGGCCGTCGTTTTCTATCATCAGCGCTCCATCGTCCACGCTTCGAATGCTTCTGATCTTCTTGCCTTGCACTCCTCGCGGACTAGCTGCATGGCCGCCTTCAGGTGTGAAGCGCTTCATCTGTCGTTGGCGATATTGGTGGAACTCAACATCATTCTCAGGAGCATCATCTGACCGCTCGCTGAATGTTTCCCAGTTCTCTGACCCCGACTGCATCGTGGCCCCTGTGCCAGTTGATGATGTTTGCGAGATCTGACGACTGCTAGATGACGACAGTGATGGTGGCGCATACGATGGTGCATAGCCTGCACGAACGCTGTGACTATGCAACATATATGCTCTGTCATCGTACGGGTCCTCCGGTGGCACGCTTCGCACTATACTCTCGCTCCGGTCGCCTCGATTGAACTCAAAGCGACTCATCGGGGTACCAGCAGGCTCTGGCGGAACAAAGAGGTCCTTCATCCGTGGAGGCGGGGCCATTGGAGGAAGCATCTTCCGAATTGTTGCAGAGTCTTCACGTGAAGGCGGTGGGGGCCGACGCTCAGGTGAGTTACCACCATGAGGCATGCTCTTCAGTGGAGCACGAGCAGGAATCTTAGACGGACTCTTCGCCCCTGATACCGTAGACATTACAGAACTGCTAAGGGGATTGCGAGATACGCTGGCACTGAAATTGGATACGGGTGTCTTTGCTCGTCCTGGAGGTGGTCCGCGAACCGTCCCAGCGCGACTAGCGGGCGCAGACTTGGGGGCGGTTGCTGGTTTGGTGGGCATACCGGAATTCGAAGGCGTCTTTGCTCGAGGAGGGGGAGCCCGTGATGATGCAGCATGCATCTCATCTAGGTATCGATGGCCCTGGACAAGGAAAGGCCGGCCATACTCATCCTCCCATGACTCAAGTGTGGTTTTCAAATCCTAGATTATGATCAGAACATACTCAATAGCAATAGGTTGGTACACGTACTGCTTCGACCTTGGGTAGCTCCTTCGCGATGCGCTTACGCATCTTCTCTTCGCGCAGCAACTTCCCTGGGTCTCGCTTCTCTCCCTTTTGACCACGAGCCATCAACCGCGACGCGTCTTGGCTCGACTGCTGCAGCTCATTGCGCTCCTTGATTAGGTCGCGATGTCGATCGATTTTCTGCAGTATGGGCAAACGCTGGTCTTTCAATGCCTCAAGTCGGGCGATCTCAGCTTCATGCGCCGAGAGCAGGGCATCGCTGCAGACATCAGAGAAGGCAGGTGTAAAGTCAAGCATCTCCTCCTCGGAAAAGTAGAGGGCGTCCCATAGCTCTTGGAGCTTGCATCTCGCTTCCTCGACGAACAAATGTAGGTTCTGGCGTTTCAGCTCGTTCAACCTAGCTAACTCATCTTCGAATTCGTTGATTGTTCGCAGCCCACACCCACGGTTACTGTTCAAAAACTGCTTTCGCTCGTGCTGCTCAATGCCTAGTCGCTCCCACAGCTCTTCAATGGTGTTGCGTAACTGACCCAGACGTCTCTCCCGACTGCGCTTGTCTTCCAGTAGTCGCTCCTTCTTCGCCATCAACTGCGCCAAGTCGTCCTTGTGCAGACCGAGCTGCTCTGGTGTGTCGCGATAGCATTTGACAATGGTGCTGTCTGTCTGTGCCTGCGGAGTGCCGAGCTCTGCCCACAACTGGATGATTTCCTGGCACGTAATCGTCACTGTGTTGATCCGCCTGGTGTATTCTTCGTAGACGCGAGTGAATTCATTGTCCAGCTTGGTAACGTATGAGGACGAGATGTCGAAAGAGGGGGAAATAGAAGCGTTTGGTGCGGTAGGTGGGAGCTTGATCTCAACAAAGGAGGCCTCAAGATGCGAGGCGTACGACTCGAGGGCTTCTGCGAGTTTGCGGACCTGCTCGAAACGCTCACGATGCAGCTTGCTGACTGCGCTGTATTTTTCTTTCAAGCCCTGCAAGCAGCGTGTCAATGGGTATGTGATGGGGATGTCGTGGTGATCGTCATAGTTGGGGTTTGACTTGTTGTCGTCAAGCGACGCCTCCATCTGTTTGATGGTCTTAATCAGGCGATGCGCTTCTTCCGTCATTTCGTGTTTCTCATTTGTCACTTGTCGCAGCTGGTTGTGCAGGGTCTCGGATAGTGCGGAGAAGAGCTAGAGACGTGTCAGCGATGTTTGGTTGGGAAGCTACAGGGTGGCGCGTCACGGTACCTCTGCCTCGCGCGAGTCTCGCTCATGGCTGGGCACGCCAATTTCGTCAAAAAGGCCATGCAGCTGGCCGATGATGGTAGTGACCTGCTGGGCGAGGTAGCTTGTGTCCATGGTGACTGCAGCCCTGCCAGCGCTTTTGTCAACTGCGCATGCACTGTGCGTGTGATGGGTGCGAAAGTGCGGGGGCGGAAAAGGTAAAGAAAAGACGGGCTGTTGGAGATGATGGTTGGGCGAGGTGCAGGTACGGTGCAGATGCGCGCGGCCTGGTGGTCATAGTGACTCGCGTTTGGTTTATTTCTGGCTGTGGTTGTCAGGGGCAACCGCCGCCCGCACGGCATCACGAGTCGCCAGAAGCCCGTTTCACCTCAAGTCGCCTTTGTACCACGAAGTGCAAGGCATCGTTCAGCAAAACAAGGAACACCTGTAATACTGCATGCAGTATTTGTTGTGGCAATAAACATGCCCTACTCTGAGCATGGCGATGACGCTCTACTTGGTGAGTGCCCCTCTTGAAAGGCCAGGTGTGTAGTAGTCCCAGGCACCGGCTGGGCAATTCCCTCTCACACACCTTGTTTATCTGCTCAGAGACGCTGCATATGACTAGGCGAGGGAGCCAGCAATGCTGCTTCGTGCTTGTCCATCCAAGGCGGCGACCCGCGCTCTTTCTACACCTCCCCTTGCCGTGTAGTCTGATCTCGCCTCCTTATTACCGCAATATCGCCGTACATCTACCCGAACACCGAACGCCGTTTTTGCAAATTACAAGTACTCCACACCTCACCCATATCCAGAGTAGTAATGGGTGGGAGTTGAGACACCCACTCCGCCTCTGCTTCCGCACATGCAGCGCCAATGTTGTAATAGGCCGCTCGGCTGCTCATGCTCTCCACCAACTACACAATATCTCCTTTCTTGTCTTCTAGCTTCAATACTCATAATAGAATCAAATGCAGGTCCGACGCAGGTCCCTCCTCGGCAGCGCGGAACCCATCGCGGACACTGCCGTCCATCGCTACGAGGTAGCTTCCAAAGCTATTGTTCTAAGCATCTTCTCCTTCTTCATCCTTACAGGGGTAGATACCAATCGTCGTGTCTAAATTTCAGCTTCAATCTTCGATCCTATGTTCAAAGGAACACCGTCGCTTAACTCCAATGCAGTATCCCCTGCACGAGATCTTCAACAACAGAAAATTGGCATCTACTTGTCGATTGGGGGGGGGGGGGGCAACGGACTACATAATTCCTATTTCTGGTCCTTCCCCTTGAATGCCGCTTCGCTTGGACACTCCCGAGCACCGAACCAAGCAATATTCAGGGCAGGGACGGGTTGTGCCAAGAGCTTAAATTCGATTTTGGGACAAGTGTGGTAGAAGGTAAGCTAGGCAAGCATCGCGAGAAGCTCGCCATGGCATTACTAGCTCCTTTGGATCCCTGTTCTTCAAAAGTGGAATGGTCACCTCCGTTGACTGAAGATACTTCACCACCAACATGATGATTGCCAGAGCACCTGATCTAGCAATAGTGTCATTAGGCTTCTTGGAATATCGACATCGGACGCCGACCCATGTCATGTTGGCCTTGGCCAGGGGGAGCTATCAGGGGAGGGTTACTTTGCAAGTCATTGACACAGTGTATAAATACTTGATGAAGCTCGCTCTTATTGAATATCTCATCTCATCAGCATCCGCAGATCTGAGTCATCATGTATCGCCCCTCACCATTCTTGACAATCTTGTCACTTGCCTCCGTAGGCTTTGCCCAAGTCCCAGCCATAACCCCGTTCTGGGTAGTTGGCAGCCTAGATGGGTAAGTGGTTGATATATCCTCGTACCTAACCAAATCTGATTCTTCTTAGATGCACTGCCGGCACAGAATTTAATGCTGGTGGCTCGGTCCAAGTTAATGGTTTCAACATCAGCGTGCCAAAGAATCTTATTGTACAGTTCCCGACCGTCTTCGCACCATTCAAAGACCTGTGCTCTGCCGGTGCTGGGGGTTTTGAAACTACTGTCATGGGTAACGTGGTCGATGGCACCGTGATCGCTGGCCAGATTGTCGTCGCCCAGAGATTCACCCTCGAAGCCAGTCAAGGTTACATTACAGCCATCAATGAAGATGGTTCCGTCCAAGTTTCTGGGGGCGTGAAAGTCCGCATCAACGACCCTGACGGCTTATTCGGCCCCAAGGTAGAGACAGCGCCTATGTGGGTGGCAGATACCGGCAGTCCAAGTGTCACTTCGTTCTCTGGATTTCCCATGTGTATCCCCTATCCTGGCAACACGGAAAAGTGCCTGACTTCGAACCGTCCTGCCGGCCAAGCTTTCACTCCTCCTGACCCACTTCGTATGGTTCCTTTCCAAGTTGGCGATTTCATCGTGTTTTCCGGTCTTAAAGCCGGCGCCAATGAAATTCTCGCATCAGATATCATGTGCAGCAGCCTCCACATCACAACTCAAGCCGGCACTAATGTCCCCAATTACATTCGTGTCGAGGAGTTTCTTGTTGGCATCCCTGATCCTGCTGCCAATGTTGAGTTCGCGGATATCCGGGTTATCGGCTTCCTCTCGAGCTGCCCAAATGCAGTAGTCACCATCAGTGCTATCGACGTCGACCCGTGTACTGGCAAAGAGAGCTACCGCCAGATAACCACCGTAACCCCTAGACAGCAAACTCGCTGCAAATGGGAAGCTCGGATTTCACCTCAAGGCCATGCTCCTTATACTCGTGAGTATCGCATCACAACAAACACTCCAGTCAAAGAGACCAAGGACGGCATTCAAGCTGGCCAATACATTTCACCTGTGACCGAGTGGATCTTCCCAGAGGTTGACGTTCCCGGAACCAATGCTGGACCGTATCCATTCACAGACATCGCAGATCTGGTTCAAGGAACTGTTTTGGATGGTAAACAGTACGGACCCTTGAGTCCCTTCCCCGGCGCCGCACCTCCCGCACCTTCAAAGATTTGCAGCCCTAGTGACCTCCCAGACCCAAACGCTACACCTAGTTCTATTGCGTCTTCGACACCTGGTAACGTTGCGCCTGTTGCTTCTGTCGCACAAATTGCATCTGCCCAACGTGTGGGCACAAACTTTTTACTCGTCGGCTCAAATACGGAATCCAATGTGTCAAATAATGACCTTGACTTCAAGTGGACCCAAACCTCACCAACGTCGCCTTCTGCCAGCCTCACCAACGCCAACTCGCCCAGTGCTACTGTCAGCGCACCCCAGGTCACTGCAGAGACACCCTTTGTTTTTGAGTTGGTGGTCAGTCTCAAGTCTAATCCAAATATCACTAGCAAGGCAAATGTCACTGTCCAAATCAATCCGACAGCGAGTGACGCTGTCACCTTGGACACCTATACCTGGGCGTCGAAGCAGTCTGGCACAATCACAGTCGCATGCAGCTCCAACGTTGTAAATGGAGATAACAAGAAGATGTCTTTGTGGCTTAATAACGGCAATCAAAAGATTGATATGACGCAAAATGGTCCCGGAAAGTGGTTCTATAGTTCAAGGAGTGTGGGCCGACCTACCAATCTGAAATGCGTCTCAGATCTGAAAGGTGAGAGTGCGCAAAGGAGCGGTACTGACACGACTGCCAAGAGGAGGCGACATGTCAAATGGTGAGCTATCAAGCTAGTATAGTATTGGTTAAGACAACAATGGCTGTATTTTCCTGGGGCATACGTAGCCCAGGCTCTGGTTTAGTTCGTGGAATTGTTAGCATTACGACAGTTCGATCCTACTTGCTAGTTGGTTTGGGGTTGATTTTGGGTAGGGATGTTCCTTCTAAGTAGTCGCTGCAGTTAAATCTGTGTTGGATGAGGGTTGCCAGTTTTTTTTTCAAACATGAATCATAGCTTATACAATCTGGCAATTTTAAGAATTTGAACGAGAAATTGGCACTAGAATTTTGACGCACTTTCAGTTTAGACGCGGGCAGGCACTGGAGCTCGTATTTAATGAGTTGTAGCCCTACTAAAGCTGAGTGGCGTAAGTGCTTGTATTGTCACAAGCACAAACTAAAATAATCTAAAGGGTTGACAACCTTATCTAAATATGGTAAGGAGCCTTTTCGAAAACTCTTCGGACTAAAGCTAGCATTGTGGTCTCAATAGAGCTGTTGCAAGTTGAATGGGGCTGCTGCAACCCAGTAATAAATACGAGGGTAAGCATGGTAGGAGGGAAAAGGGACTAGCATTTGGCACGGTTATCATAACGGGACGTGCATACTGATTATCTCGCTTATCCTCACACCCGAGGATCCGCCGCGCAATATTGAATTTCGAACCCCAAACTTCAACATTGTGAACGACAGCGCCAACGAACGAACGACAATCTTGCCCCGAGCATTCGACACAACCAGTAAGAGTCTTTAGCCTCAACGAATATATCATAGCGTGCGTGTACTTATATTCACGCAGTAGCGAGTCCACAAACCACACACACAACTACCCAAGATGTCTCACGAGTCTGTATGGTATTCGCGTCCTAGGACCTACGGCAAAGGCTCCCGCGAGTGGTACGTTAACAATCCTTTTGGAAGGAACGGTTTTAATATTCGGGAATTGCTGGAAGTGCGACACGGAAAATGGCGATAGGAGCGGACAGACCAAGGGGGATATCAGCTCAGGGTAATGGCTAACATTGTGCTTATAGCCGCGTCTGTACCCATCCTGCCGGCCTCATTCGCAAGTATGGCCTCAACATCTGCCGTCAATGCTTCCGCGAGAAGAGTGCCGACATTGGTTTCGTCAAGGTACGTCATTTAACCTTACGCTACCTTCTACAACGCCATTTCTTACGTGGACGGAACAATTTCTCCTCATAGTTGTTACCCAGGAACTAACATATGGACAGCACCGATAAACTTTCAGACGAGTGCAAGGGCTGGAATAGAGATGGTGTGAAGGTGTGACGCGATGCAACCCGACGATGCATTTAGGCTAGACTCGAGCCACAGTCAACATGGAGCATGGAGTAAGAGTGCGTCAGGTGGCACAATTCGGTATGGCTTTCTTAGAGCACTGTTTCCTTATTGTCATCGATGGAGGAGAGATATCAGGCTATGATAACAAAATATCACACTGAGTTCATGATACCACATTAGTTGCTTAGAACGACACTTGTTATAGAATGGACCTGTGAAGTACTAACTTGGTAAAGCGGGTCATGCTTCCACCATCAGTACTAACCTCTTACCTATCGACTCTTCGCAATGCTACGAAATATATCCCTAAGATAACACGGATGCCTCCCCGCCACATGTCATCTCCCAGGAAGTATTACTAAAACATGAGAAACCGGGTCTTGCTTGATATTCAATTCACCATAACTGCGAAAGCGTATAGGCACTTGAGCACATGTCTATCGTGCGATTAGATTCTTACAATATCCACCCTCGTGCGTTCCCATAGCTTATGCGCTACCGCAAATCCTTTTACTCTCTCAGCCTCACTGATGACAGCAGGCTTGACAATGACGCGTGCATAAGTTCCCGCTGCACGACGCTTCGCCAACGTCCCGGGATTGATTACGAGTACAGACTCAACGACCTAGTTAAGGGTAAGCAGTCGGTTGCATGTTGAAGAGCATTGTTCCTTACCTTGACAGTGCCCTGCAACACGCTAGGCGTAATGAGAATATCTGGTCTCACATTCAACATCTCCCCTAGCTTGAGATAACTTGTATCTAGCATGGTCCCCAACGGAAGAAATGGGCTTGGTCCTTGGTCGTCCTCCGCTGCTTCGCCTTCTGTCTCGGTTTTTTTGTCTGCCTTGTAGGGCTGTTCATCGACAGGCGCAGGAGGTGGGACAATCTTCTCTCTAGCCATGGGCGGAAATAGCGGTAGAAAACTGCGTTGCTCGATGACATTGCGAGCACATCGCTCATAAATATTGACCATGCGCGACTTTTCACTGACAAGTTCTTCCCTCCTTAGCATATCCAGTATATCAATGCTGCTCATGCCCACTGTCATTTCGTTCATACTCAGCGTCATAGGGTTGGTAACGCACTGCACCATTTTTCCTGCCGCACCCAACCCTAGTTCCTTCTTGAAGAATTTGTCCTGCGGGAATACGGCGTGGTGATGATGTGCATCGCGCAGACTGGGTACGAGAATGACGTTGCATGTGGGCACTCGTTTCGAGAAAGACTGTAAGGCTGTAGAAATATGGTATCGAAAGAGGTCGGTCATGGTTGCTTGATCGGGACTAGAGTTTGGTGGTGCATCGAAATCTCCAGTTCGGATCTGAGGATGTTCTGCATCGAGAAAAGGGCCAGATAGAATTATGCTGTCAGCGAAGCATTCGGCCGCGTTGTCAAGAAAGGCGTGTAGAGGGGAGAAGTCTAGTGTTTGATCCGTCGTGTATGGGCCTGACGCTACCATTATGGTTAGAGGGCGTAGGTTATCCGGATCAGAGTCAGGGGTGTCGAGGTAGCGAGCAGTTATTGCATCAAGTTCGTCGGGCTTTGTTGCTGGTTGGTTAAGTAGCGGAAGGGAAAGAATTTCGGAGACAACAAAAACATCACCCGATGCGTTTGTCCCACGCAATGCGACAATTTGACCGGGAAAAAAGTTGTATTTCGGTAAACTGTCGACATTGAGAGGAACACGTCGCCCAGATCCATATCTTCGTGAGCCTTCCAGAACAAGCGCTGCAGTGTTGAGTTTGCCTTGACTGGAATCACTCGCTATCCGTCCGACTGCAATAATCTCGCTCGGTGATTGGAAATTTGGGTCTCCAAATGCGCTATCTTCTAGGCTCATATGATCCCGGACCAGTTCACGAAACTCGTCGATCCTGTCATCAAGGACTTCGGAAGCTTCTGATAATTTCATGGCCATTGTACGATACGAGAATTTGGACATGTCGGTGTTGGCTTTGAGCTTGATACGTGTTTCTTTTGGCTCTTCGGACGGGGGCTCAGGAATGGCGATGTCGCCTTGCATGAATTGTTCAGTGATGTCGTTGGCGTTTTGTCGTGACGCGAAGTCGAAGGCTCTGCCGAGCTGTTAGATGTATACTTCCGTCCGACAAAGATAGTGACTTACGGCCCGCCGGTAGCTTCGCTCTTGAGCGTCTCAGTTGCTCCTGGCGAGCTCATCTCGTGCACCTTGCTAGCCTTGCCAGCTGGTGTCCGGAAATCTGACTTCCTCTTTACAGTGCTGCCATTGATTCCATTCAAGCCACTCGGTCGTGGCGTATTCGGCACCAAACTCTCTAGCCTACATCATATCAGCCCCATGTACGAGTTGTGCTATGCCCGCCGACCTACATATCGTACATATCCCCGCCCTTTGCTCGGGGCGTCGGCTGCGCACGTTTAACGTCATTCCGCTGCTGGGCTTTCCCTCTGCTTTCGCGCTCCAATTCATCCCGGACAGTCTTTTTGAAATCTCGCGCAGCCTTGATATCCATTTTGCTCTCCTCACCCCCCATCTTTATATTGTAGGCTTGCCATTTGAAATCGAGCTCTTCTGGGGATATAGAATGCAGCCACAGCATGGATTGCAGCTCGTTGAGAATGTCGGCAGGAAACTCATCATCTTTGGTGTCGCAATAACGCTCAAAGCGCTCGGTCAGTTCCGTGGTCAAGTCGTCCATGTTAGGTATCGGTACGTGATGTTGGAAGACGCGTCGCGCGTTCATGTCAAAGTGATGGAGCTAAGACAAGATGAGCTAGCGCGTCTTGCCGCGACCAAGGCTGTCACACCATCAACACTTCCTGTCGGTAAATAGATTAGTTCGGAAGCCGTTCAGCCAACATGTCTGCCATTGGCCCCATTGCAGAGCCCGCGCCTGGCTGCAAGCCTGCCCCCCCTCCGGTGCTGGCCGAAGAGCAGCAGAGCAAGTATGACCAACTTCTAGCTGAAGTACAATCCTGGGAATCTCTCCCTACTACGAAGGCCGAAGCCGAAACGGCGCCCCTTTCGGACAGTGAGCGTCAATGGCTCACCCGCGAATGTCTTCTCCGTTACCTACGCGCTACAAAATGGAATCTCCAGCACGCAATCCAGCGGTTGCGTGCCACTTTAATATGGCGCCGAGAATTTGGCGCTGAGACGTTTACCTCAGAATACATTTCTGACGAAAACGCAAAGGGAAAGCAGGTGCAGCTGGGCTTCGATAAAGAGGGCAGGCCATGTCTGTATCTGCTGCCGCAGAACCAGAACACCAAGCCGAGCCAAAAGCAAGTTGAACATCTCGTGTACATGCTTGAGAAGACGCTTGATCTTCACCCACCAGGCCAGGAAGGGCTGGCGCTCTTGATCGACTTCCGAAACACGGGTGCTGGGGGAACGCCGCCAATGAGCATTTCTAAGCAGGTGTTGGACATCCTGCAGAGTCATTACCCAGAGCGGCTGGGAAGGGCACTACTCACCCACCGTACGTATTAAGACGCTGCTTGATTCCGATATAATCCAAAGGCTAACCTTATGCACAGTCCCGTGGTACGTCACCACCTTCCTCAAACTCATCAGCCCGTTTATAGACCCTGTTACAAAATCCAAGATCAAGTACAACGAGCCTTTGGTCGACCATGTTCCGGCTTCGCAGCTTATGCTTTCCTCAGGCGGTGAGATAGATTTCAAATACGACCATACCATCTACTGGCCCGCTCTGGCCCAGCTGGCTGCGGAGAGGGAACAACAGAGATCAGAGCGATGGGAGAAGGCCGGCAAGCTGATAGGAGAGAGCGAGATATATCTGTGGGGTGGAGACGAGGGGAGCGTAGGCGAACAGGGGAAGGAAAGCAAGCGTCCTGTCAATGCTCAGGTTGCAACCCCGAAGACACCCGAGACTGAGCTTGTGGATGGCGTTGAAAAGCTCGACATCAAACAAGGTGAGCCTGTGAAGGTAGCTGCGTGAACATAATGTGGTCGAGCCCTACTTCGATATGGCCGTCAGCTTGTTTATATGTCTGGCCATGACAAAAGAGTTTTCATATAATTCGCGATTAGACAAATTGATACACTCCCGTTGCTCAATAAGCCAAGCTCCATGGTCTTTACTATTCTCTATCTCTCCACTGGAAACCTCTGGCAAAAGAAGATATGACGTCACGTGCTTTCGCGTAGATGTTGCAATGCAATGGACCCTGGCGACTCAGCACCACTACCTTTCGCTTCCCCGCGATAGCCATTTGTCACCACTAACGGACAAAGGCGAGTGTAAATTTTTGGACGGCATCTTTATGTTAGTAAGGGAAACGCCACTGCATGCATACTGACCTCCCTCTTACCATCGAAGCGGACATAGATTTACTGTTGACACGTTTGATCCCGTGCAAACGCGGCCAAGCCAAGACGAGTTCAGAGGCAGTCTACAATACGGCTTTGCAACCTTGTATACCTAGGTAGCCGCATTCACTACGACAATAACGACAACGATAACGACAACGACGAAAATGCCCCCCCCCAAAACGCGCGACCGCAGACGGCAGTCTAAAATCAACTTTTCGCCAGCTGCAAAGTCCTCTTCCCAGACTGTAAAGAGAGCGACGCCCACCGACAACGTAAACTCAAGGCCTCGGAACTCACAAAATAAAATTACACACTCATCCAGTGAAGATGAGTTAGCAGCTAAAACCAGAAGAGGATTGCAGCTAGGCATGCCAGTCACCACCTCACAACACGGCATGTTCGGGAGTTCGGATGTGGACGAGGAAACATCAGAAGAGGAAGATAGGGTGAAGGAAGAGCAAGTGAAGGCGAAAATTGTCACCCGCAAGCGCCAGCGCGAGATTGGCAGTGGTGAATCGGAAAGTGAGGATGGTGGTTTACGACGGCCGCGGCGCAAGCAGCGGAAGACTATTCAGCGACAGCCCACCCAGGGGGACAATGGAGTTGACGGAGCCACACCACCACGGAGCCATCGACGCATCTCCTCCCGGCGGCAACATAACCTCAATACTCAAGATCAACCATATCTGCTACAAAGTAGGCAGCGCAGAATCAAGACAAGTGCGAGATCGACTGATGAAGACGAAGAGGGAGAGAAGGATGAACTTGAAAGGGGCAATGATAGCGCTTCCGATGATAATGGTAGCGAACAGGAAGACCTTCAAGAAGATTTAGCTTTCCTAAAGTCATCTCCATTACCTAATCGTAGTAAGCTGAGGAGCTCCTATGATAAACCAAAAAGCGAACGTCAGAAAGCCCTCGAGGCGCTGAAGAAGCGAAGAGCAGGTACCAATGAGCCATCCTCATCTGTGACACCTAGGCGTAGTCGACGTGTCATTATAGCAGACTCAGATTCAGATTCAGAGCTCGAGTTCATCAAAGAAGAACCGGAAAGTGGGCGGGAAATGGGTTTCGGTGAAGAAGAAGAAGAAGAAGAAGAAGAAGCAGAGGAGGAGCCTGGCCGTGATGCAAATGCCCTGGACATGTTCCTAGAAGACAAGTAGGCATTGTCTGAGCGATGATGTGGGCGATTGACTAACATTAACCGACTAGGGACGATGCCGGCTTTATCGACGATGATGTAGACATCATTCTTGGCGAACCCATCCTCGGACCAGACGACCTGATGCCTCTGGTGATAAGTCGCATTGTAAGCGCTAAGCCGAGAGAATTGTTCAAGTATGCCATTGAATGGATGGTCATGAAGAAAATACACCCTGCTTTCGATTCTAAAAGCCAAGTTTACGAACTCACATTCAAGAAACTAGATGATGAAGTCAAGGGTCTTGCCTATTCTAAGTTCTCGTCCTCGGCCTGGACAAGTGATTTCACACGAGCGCTGAGAGCACGGCCAAACCTCATGAGTATGGAGATAAGTAGAAGCAAAAGCGACATCATGATTGCACATTGCGAGGCATGTAATCGGAAGAATCATCCTGCGAGCAACGAGCTCACTTTTACTGGCAAACCATACAATGATGAGACTTTAGAACCCTTAGAAAACGACTCCGATTCCGACTCAAATGACGATTCTGACTCCATTGACAATTCTGACTCCACTGACGATTCTGCACTCTCGGCCGATTCAGAAGTTGACCTGAATGGCGAAAAGCCTGCATACGATGCATATGGTGTACGACTTCCCCCCGAAAGTAAGAGCTTCACCCTTGGCAGAACATGTCAAGCCAACGCTCAAGTTGCGCACACCTTGCATCACTGGCGTTACCACCTTTTCACGTGGGTCAAAGAGTATCTCGTACGCGAGGGACATCTCACAGCTGAAAGCCTCCTCAAGAGGGACAGTTGGTCTGAAAAGAAGAGAGAAAAGACAGCGATAAAGATCGTTAGGAAGATGGAAGATGTTGGAGAGATCAGAAAGCTGTATAAATCATACAAAGAGCAAATCGAATACGCCGTCGAGGCTAGGCATGATCTTCAGAGTTGGAGAGGCAGGAGATGATAGTGGCTAGGCATACAAGGTATCGTAGTGCGTGAGGTCTAGTTCAAGTTCTGGCCAGCAGTAAATATACTGCAAAACGCGACACTTGTGGCTCCTTCTTGAGGCTCCTCAGACAAACCGGCATATTGCGGCTCGATCTAACCATTGATACCTCTAATGGGCATATAGCTTATGTCAGAGGAGCTCTCCGTACTTCAAGATATTGCAAAAATAGATCAGATGCTTGTCCACCGACCATGAGCACCCAACAGTTCCAGAATACTCATCTCCACTCTGACCACTGCCATTCTATCTGCGAGACCTATTTGAGTCTCCGCCAACTAAGAAAGTGTAAGGTACTTCGCTTGAGAGGATAGGACAGCAATCTTTGAATAACGAATCATTCAGTGTACTAGAACGAAGTAATAGGATGAGAAATCTGTTGCAATTTACGTTGGGAGTCCAAATCTATATAGAAGATAGTACTCTCTCTCTCTCTCTCTCTCTCTGATGGCACAACGAATGCTAAATGCAATTGATGGATATCATTGACTGCCCTGGAAGTTCGCAGCCTTGCTACATATGACTCCAATCATTCCTATCACTCACAAGATATTAGTCACTCTATAACTAAAATATATGTTAGAGGCCTGACACGCCTGTAATTAGTATGTGAGTTATCATTGTCGTTAAAGCCATTCAAGCTCGTGAGTGTAAAAAGTTATGACTACCCAGATAGCCTATTTGAGAAATAATTTTGCAACATAATTAGAAAGCGCTTTTTCTCCATCATTCAATTTACCCTTAGTGAAGCCTGCTAGCCTGTCCAAACGCTGTGATCAGTGTTGGGACAGAGCAACAGGTCGTCGATGTATCACGACCGTGCAAACTGTTCGTTGGGTGGACTGTGCAGCTTATCCCAAGTTCCAGACATCTCACCACACCTCAACAATCGAAGTCCTCCATAGAATTGCTCAAGTCCAAGCCTCAACCAAGGTACTGTGTTACGTTGACTCTCGTCAATGAGAGGACGATGCTTTTAGCCTGAAGAACCACGCGGGACGAACAAATCGGCCATCCTCTTGTTGCATGATGCCACCTGACAGATGAGTTGTAATGTATCCACTTCCACAAGCGAGATTACGAGCTACGGGATCACAATGCTCTGACATCAGGTGGCCAACGATGGCAATCATGAGACACTACCTTTCGCTTAGGAATTAAGGTCTGAATAGAAAAACCGTTGAGGATTCCCCTGTACCAGAAACTTTATGCACAAATTATTGTATCCGCAAATGCCATGACAAAATCTTCTCTTCCATTAGAATAGAAGAATGTGAATGTTGCTGATTGTCAACGAGGCGAGGCCACCTACCTACCTAGCCACAAGCCAAGCTAGGACGGCTTACGCAGCTAATACCACGCTCAAGTTGTTGTTGCGGTAGCCTGAAGCTTTCGCTCGCTAGAAGGACTGTACGCACACGGTACACCATGTCAGCGGCACGGGACGTCAAGCCCGCAGGATCTTTAGGGATCCTGCAACGATGCTGGCATGCGAAGCGAAGTCCGAAAAGGCGGCTATGTTTTTGATCATGCCACAAGAAGGAACAACACCACATATGCCTAGTTTGCCACTGACTGGCATGTTAGCAAACCTTGACTCTCGTGTTCTTTCATCATGTCAGAATTCGATGTGACAGGAAGTGAGAGCATACCAAGTATTGATCAGGTGGATCTGTGGCTTAACGTGGACTTGAGAATAATAGACCAAACAACATAGACGGAAATACCTATATAATGGATGTGAACCCATTTTTTCAATCCTTTTTGCATCAGCGCGGCTAAATGGGCCAGCCTTGGCTTCACCAACAGAGGCTGAGTGTGGGATCTCGGCAGTGTGCTTACTTTTATCCACTCATACCGCAGATACCAGATGTGTGGTCAACTGCAAGGTTCATTTTGGGTCATACGCAAGTGATTCTGATTATATGCAGGTGTTCCGTGCTTTGGTACTTTCAAGTGCCTGATGACCCGAGCTCTCAATTGACCAAGAAAGTGGGAAATCACTTTCTTCAACATTGATACTAAATGCATACAATAGACCACATATTAGACACGTTCTTTACTAAAAGCCTTAGATAACTCGTGCCCCGCTCAAGATTGTTCAAAAATGAGACTCCGGGTAATTTAAGTGAAGTTTCGTTGCCGTTTCCCAAAGTCTAGGTATTTCCCACTTTTTTTCGGTCCAGCGGGTACCGAGAGCCTTCCCATTGCGTTACCAGCCGTGCATGATACCATCTAAGTAGTTAGCTTCATGTATGGAGTTGTCAGTGGCCCAATGATATTTTAGAGATTGCTAGGTAGCTTATATACCAACAACTATAGCACGGGTGGATCTGCTAGCCATCATCTTGTACTACAATTACCTACATAAGCTAGCACCCGAGCAGGCCTATGCAAGGCAGCTTCACTTGAGCCTTGATCAATATTATCTAAGTATAGAGCTAATTGCATAGTCTGCCATCTATCGTCTCTCTTGTTAAGTTGTATTGGGAACTGCACCAGTCGTGATCAAAGTCAGTGTTGCAGATGGTGTAGAACAAATAAACTTCGAACAGCATGAACCAAGCTTTTGAAGTAATACCTGCTACAGACGGGAAGGCTCGTCCACGCTTGCTTACGAGTATTCCCAACATCAGCGTCCCGTGCTCGCTGACTCTCAGATCCCCACGGACAAGAACCAACTTCAGCATCGCCTTTGTGTGGGTCCAACTTGTTCGTGTCAGCAATGACAGCATCATGATTATTCGTCAATCACGACCAAACGTGCATGGTGAACTGCCCTCCCACTTCATTTCATTGCAGGCGGATAGATATAAAAAGGTTCCCTTTCCCTCGCCAACCCCTCACTCAGTTCATCAGATCACAACTCAGAATCCTCACTTCATTGTTGAATACTTTCCCAGGTTTACACTTCTTCCCAAACCAACCAAATCCATCAATATGCAGTTCTCCACTATCATTGCTCTTTTCATCGCCGCCATCGGCACCAACGCTGCTCCCGCTCTGGAGAAGCGCCTCGATGCTATCCCCCTCAGCATCCTCGAAGGTACGGGTTGCAACAACAACCCTGTCGCCCTCACCACCGCATGGGTTCCAACGGACGGCAAATGTTTCTCTATCTCGCCCATTGTGGCAGGAAATACCGATTCAGGACTTATCCGTCAAGAAAACTTGCCTGCTTTGCCCTCGGGCTGCACCCGTGAGTGACTCGCAAAGGCTGAATGTATGATGATTTTGCTAATGGTAATAGTCGTTGCTTACTCTGATCCCGAGTGCTCCAGTGTTACTAACATTGTTTATGATGTTACGGGTCGCTGTGCAACTTTCGGGCCAGGTAAACTGATTCGTAGCGCTAAGACTGTTGGTACTTGTGCGTAAGCTTCACTACTTGCATGATGGGCACATATTTAATAAAAGGGAGGGTAGAGCAGGAGTAGTTTATGACTTGGCTAGTTGCCCTGGGTCCAACACCCCGGCGTATCTAGCCCAAGTAGAGGTGGTGGTTTCTTCAATTCTTTACATCCTCTTTCACTAGACAATATGATACCTATGATCGGACAAATGCTCGCAACGACAATTGAATGCAATCCGTCTGTTTATAAGCGAAGTGATGATTGTGCTGTCTTGTAATGATTCTTGTTCTCTTCGGATTTATCTTCAAGAGTGATGACGCCCTCACCTCATTTAATGTGTTGGGAATTGCCAGGTCCAAAAAAATCTAGATATATACAAGAGAATGGGTAGAGCTATGCTTGGTGTAGACCCAACAGTACATAGAATTAAGATAATATGTATTGGATATATAAGAAGAGTAGTTTCGCAATCAATCGCGATCCAGCTAATATACATAAACTGCTTATATGAAGCTTTCAAAAAGTATAGGAGGTGTAGAGTCTCGTTTGAGAATACTGTATCGGTCTATAAAATTTGACCTATGCTCGTTAATGTACATTAAGCAAGCTGATAAGTAATGATGTGAAAAATTGCATGTTTCTGGGGAGGGAGACGTATTGTCTGATGCTGTAATTGCACATACCTGATAATACAATTGCCTCTAACCGGTTTTTCATATGTATCCAAATGGCACAGCAGGACTTGAAGTATAGCAAGACGGTTCTAAACTTATCACGAAAAGGTTTTGGTGACAACTACATAGCCTAGGCTTGGATAGACTCATTATCGAACTTCCATTGCGGTCGCCCATCTTTCCATTCATCGAAGTCCTTGGTACCCGGCATTTCCGAGCCATTGGCAAGCTTTAGTCGTGGGAAAGATTGATCTACGAGCGATTCTGAGAACTCTGAATTCATCAAATCTTCATTAACCAGCACCAAAGCACCAGAATGCCAACCAGCAGCACTCACTCGGAGTGCGAAGAACGTGCCTAATCCGTCTTCTCCAGTATTTCTGCTATCCCGCGCTCTGCTTTCTTGTTCGATCCACTCGCTCACTTCGCCTTGGACGTCATGTTCGGTTTGGAACAGTTGGATGCGCTGGCTCGCTTCCGCAGGGTCGTTACCACCCTTCATGATATGGCTAAGCCATTCTTTCTTCTTGTGGTCAAACCAGACTTGCCTTCCATGCGTGTTCGCATGTGGAAGAAGACGAGCATCATGATTGAACCTGTCGTAGATGATGCCTCTCGCGCAACCTTCACCCTCGGCCTCACCCCCTAAACCCAACGCACCACACGCCTGAAGTTCTTTCCCATATGATGTTATTCGACCATTTGAGTGAAGCGCAAGATAGTGATAGTCACCAAATGCCACAGAAATGACATTGTTATTTTGAAGCGCGGGAATTTTATGGAGACCTGTGATATTTTCTTGCTCGGAGGGATTGGTTTGATCGTTCCAACATGCTTCGAGATAGTTTTGATCGCTTGTGATAACTTCGTCTCCTAGGAACACAGCAAAACGTCGAAATGAGCCCTGTAGGTCTGAGGACGTCCCCTGCTGGTTGCGTAATGCCCGAAGCTCGAGAATACTGTCCACCCTATTTTTATCTCCAAACTTTCCACAGAAAACTTTCCCGGTATCCGTATTGAACACAACAAAGTGCTCCAGGATAATGTAATTCAGCACAGCCCCCACCTCTTCGCCAAGTGCCTTCTCTTCTTCGGACTCGCTCCGCGTGTCTTTGACGCGTTGGTAGCCTGTCTTCGGTACCTCTGCGTTCTCTAGGACTAGCATCGTATCTGTGGGTTCCTCATTTGGGCCTCGTTGAACAGGATCCCATACGACGATGCCTGTACCCTGGACGTAGGCTGAGCTGCAGCTCCATCCAGCCACCACTTGCTTAACTTTGCCAAAGGTAGACGATCCAACTGACCTATTAGTTGGCAAAGTTTCTCTTACTCCAATGCCGACAAATTTGACCTGTAGTGCTGGGTCTTTGACATCGTACCATGACCATATTCTTCCACTATCGGAGACGGCCAAGATATGTGATCGACCAGCAGAAAATTGGCGAATGGCAATAGTAGGTTCCACACATTGCGCTTTTTCTGACGAAGCAGGGTACCCTGCCGGAAATCCCAAAGGCTGTATTCTTTCGATTGCGGAAAAGACACTCTCTCCATTGAGAACACCTACTGTATGTAGAGAACCTTTGGCTGTTAGTAGCGTGGTTGACCATCCACTGATCTGATCAGCAATATTTCTCGCTGTGTATATTCGAACGCTCTTACCCGCATTGCATATCAGCAATGATTCCTAGGCTTCGTGTATCCTCCATCTCGGTTGGAAATGAGCACTTGGTAGTAAACCTCCATCTTCCTGGTCGAATGCGGGACATCATGGGCAGATCGTGAACACTGTCATTGTAACTGTGCCCTAGACGGCTATGCGTATTGTGGCCCTAAGCCCTTCAGTGAGCCGGAGTTATCGCTTTCTATGAAAAGGATATTCGTACCCAGGTAAAAACGCGACTTTGGGTGAGCAGACGTCGATACATCTTCTGCCAGCGAACGCCATCATGTTGAACAACTGGTTGGTTGGGTACTCTGAAGGTACTCCGAACCGCAAAGCTCCAGTATGCAGGATCTAGTCGTATCGAAGGTTGTTGGAAAGCCTTGCATGTGCTACAAAGCGCAAGGAAGCTATTTGCCGGTAGATAAGGAAAGACGAGGACGAGAATATCTAGGGGTAGATCGGTGATGGTCGTGATTTTTTCCATCTCTAGTTACTAGATGGTAGATACTTAGTACGCGAATACTCAAGAGTTGCTTGTTGGTGACGAGGTTGTTGTAGGAATGCTTGCATTACCTTACACTGAGCGAGGGGCGCCCATGACGCCATGGCTCACGGCGTTAAGGTAGGATAATGCCGCTCGTTGTGCGCTTGCCCTAAAGCGGCTTAAAATTAGTCTGACTCAATTCACGTCTGCAGGTCCTCTATCGAATACCCAACCTGCGAAAAGCGACGTGTATAGCGCCAGAGCTGCCATCAGCATCTTCTCTTCACTTAACCAGGGTACTTAGTACAACTCCTCACTTGTGCGAGACCACTGTTGTCACAAGTTGTACATCCGCCCCGCCAAATTCGCACACAACCCAAAATACCTAGCATCGACCGGGACGGACCTTGTAAACAAGAACAACTCTTCAGTATGTCTGAAATACCAGTCACAGATTCGGCGCAACTTCCCGCGGCTGCGGTACAGCAGTCCCAGAGTGACCCAGTAGCAGCTCCAACTGGGGATACACTAACTGTCCCACCAAAATTGTCACCAGCAGAGCTCAAGAAGCAAGCAAAAGCCGAGAAGCAAGCGCGAAGGGCGCAATCAAAGGCAGTGGACCCAATCCCCAAATCGCAAACAGCCTCACCTAGGGATGGTCAAAAACCATCGAGAGATTCGAAACAACCGTCAAAGGATGAGCGTTCAAAACCACTACCAGTTCGAAGACGCCCGTCGCAATCAAACGTAACTGTCCCCAAGGAAATAGAAAAGAAGCCGAAGAAAGATGTCAAGCAAACTGGCCTGTTCTTCGGGCATTTATACAGTCAGCCGAAGCAGCAGTCTATGAGTGGAGCGTCGAAAGACGTACACCCGGCAATTCTTGCACTAGGACTTCAGTACAGCAGTTACGCCATATGTGGTAGCACAGCTCGAATGGTAACCATGTTATTGGCCTTCAAGGCAGTCATTGGCGATTATCAAACACCCTCAGGGGTAAGCCTAGCGCGTCATCTGCCCACCCATCATCTTAGTCCTCAGATCGAGTTTTTGAAGAGTTGCAGACCGCTCAGCATCGGCATGGGAAATGCTATTCGATGGCTAAAAGATAGTAAGTTGTTTTTATCATGCAATAAAGCCTGTAAAAGGGGTTTTTTTTTTCTTCTTCTCATCTGTTGAAGGGCATAGAAGCCCTTGTAAATATGCCCTCACTTGTTTCCACTGACAATACTATAGCGATTATCAAGATTGATCCATCTGCTCCTGAAAATGAAGCGAAACGAGATTTATTGGAAGAGATCGACGTCTTCATCCGCGAACGAGTCACTGCGGCTGATAAACTTATCCGAGACCTAGCAGCGACGAAGATTGAGCCAGGGGATGTTGTCCTGACATATGCGGCTTCGTCGATTGTAGAACAAGCTATTGTTCAAGCCCATAGATCTGGAATCTCATTTTCAGTCATCATTGTTGACTCTAAACCATTGTTCGAGGGTAAACAATTGGCGCGAAAACTAGCAAACGTTGGCGTCAAGGTCCGGTACTATCTCATCACTGGTGCTTCCCATGCTGTCAAAGATGCTACTAAGGTCCTACTCGGAGCACACGCTATGATGTCAAACGGCCGTCTCTATTCGCGTGTCGGTACCGCGCTGGTATCTATGCTTGCAAGTTCACACTCTCTTCCGGTTATTGTTCTCTGTCAGTCTGTCAAGTTCACCGAGAAGGTTGCACTTGATTCAATCGTTGGCAATGAAGTTGCACCAGCCGAGGAACTCCTCTCCGAATTCGAGCGGAAAGATTTACTCCCTTTGAAATCGCTCTTACCATCATCAAAGATCGACGACAAGATCAACGCGACAGAAGAGAAGGCGAATACCACCGATGTCCTGAAATGGATTGGAGACTCGACTAATTTACATCATCTCCAAGTTCTTTACGATGTTACACCGGCCCATTACATCAACATGGTCATCACAGAGTATGGAAGCCTACCACCAAGTTCCGTCCCTGTCGTACATCGGCTTAGTACGAATGTTTGAGCCCAATGGGAAGTCTTTTTGCTGCAAAGACTCGAGTGGTAGGTACTATGTTCCGTTTGTGAACAGCTTGAGCAATGGGAAATGGCGGTCTACTGAGATATTTACTGAAAGGACTGTTATATTGCTCCATCGCTCCTAATTGCATATTATTCTAACCGGCTTGCGTCGGTAACTTGTGAACTCAAAGCATTGTCCTCTTTTGTTGACGTTGAACAGCTTTTTCAATCTGGATCAGGATTTGGGGTTGAAAGGCTTTGGTGGCGTATCTGCTGGAGATCTCAGATCATGGGTATGATAGGGATCACCAGTAGCTCTGTATCCGAATCATATCCATATTCAATTTTGCAATGCTGGGCGAAGCAACACCCTATTTTGCAGCGGTTTACCAAAATTTGGTTAGAATACGGCCATTGATTTATTGATCAGAAACTCACATAGCGTGTCAGTGGCGCTAGGGTAATGAGATGATATCATGGAGAGGCCATGTTCTAGTTGCGACTCGAGGGTGGTGTGGCAGTGCAGGAGGATTGCCTCACATTCTGTAACTGACGCGCGGAAAGAGGCGATACGCGTCACCATTCTGGTACTAAATACATGACTTCAGCTTGCGACAATTTCTTCTATCGTTCATACCGATATAGAAGGGCGAGGCGTCCAGCGACCACTTGCCCAATGCAGACAGTGCGGTGCGCAAAACCAGTCACGTGGCAGTGTGGCAACGGCATCACCGTGATCGGGCCGTCGGAGCAATATGAGAACTATGTGACATGTGGAATTGATAAAATATGACCTCAAACGCTCATCTATAAGGTATCCAGTCGGACAGTGTCTTGGGAAATTAGCCTCAGGCTGCTGGATTAGTCGAAGGTCTGGACGCTTGCCCCTTCAGCCCTACAAACGGCGAGTCCGGCACTCTAGCATGGAGTATCTAGCATCTGCGGGGAGGCGATTATTATAACCAAGCCACAGGTCTAGCGAGCCATCAGCTTCATGAGAATACAGAGCGCTCCTGAGCCTGAGGCGAAGGGAGTGTGGTGTCGTGATCGGAGCACCTATGGCCACCGGAAACGCCACAAATAACCCAAAGACGGCGAACAGTGGTATCTAGGTAGCTGTCTGTAGGCTGAGAGTTGCCGCCAGACCACGACGATAGCTTGCCTGTGGTTCTCTAGTCCACCCACGATACGGAGTATTTTTGAAGTCAGTTGGCCGAGCAGAGCACCCAAAGCGACTTGGCAGCCTCTCGCTTTAGAGCCAGAACTTTACGTCTTCCTCGGCTTTCCACTCGGGTGTTTGACAAAGGATCACAAGGCGGATTCGAATTTTGAGCGGCGTGGGTGGATTATCAATCCAGTCAGCTCTTGGTTCGCCCTGGGGGCATAGTACCGATTGGAGGATGTTCTGAGATCGATCGCTGTTATATATAGAAGTGACATCAAATAATCATCAAGCCATCTCGCGTGACTGAAGTGCTCAGGGTGAGTTGGAATGCCTTCACGAAGCAGGGACGCATTGGGGAAAGCATCATCCCCGCAAAAGAGAATGGCAGGTGGCTGGAGAGGAACACAGACTCAAGCAATCGGCAAATTCCGCATGTTTGATTGTTTTTTTAGCCTGTATGAACGTCCTGCTCAAGTTGCTTGATTTGGCCTCGGGCGCACAACCCGTGATGTGAAGCTCGGTTGGCGTTCACGTTCTAGCTGAGAAGGTGCTCAAACTACCGTACGGGATGCCGAGTGCCCGCGAACAGCACCTCTAGAATAGATCTATCATGACACAGCAATGGAGGGGGCGGGCGAAACGGTAGAGATTGAAGTTGGTCAATGGCGTGAAGCCAGCTAGCCGTTGATGAGTCGTGCCAGGGTCAGGTCGGGCTTTCTTGCCGGTGACGCCAATGCGCTTTGCTCACAACGCCACAAAGCAACGCCATGCTGCACTCTTCAGCTGAAGCTCTTCTTGCCAAGACGTGAGGATACTGCCCGAGCTGCTGAAACTACCACTCAAACATGCCCACCCCAGCAGCCTTGTGCTGCACTGCTTCCACAGGCGCGATTCGTCGCAGCTGAGGATTACGACCTTTCGCCCGTTTGTCGATCCTGGTGACGACGAAGCTTCACTTCCGTCTTTCATCAGCACCCAGTACGAGCAAGTTTGCCGCTAGACTAGTCATTCTTCCCAATGTTTCATGTTGTCGTGAATATCGGATTCATTTCGATACGCGGGAGCCCATGGCTTGTTGCGATCCCTACGGGCACGGTGTGGATGGCGCGCGTTCTCTGAGATTGATGCATTGTCCTGGCATGCGACCCGCTTCTAAATAACTACTTATTTATACCCCGGTGCCAATCCCTCCCGAACGGCTACTCACTTTGAATGTTATTAGCTGACACCGACCGGAAGGATTGTACCCTAGCGCTTATGCTAACGGCTGTCCTGTCCTTTCATGTTGGTTCTATGAAAGCAGCCGTATTCCCACCGAACTGACTGGTCCACGGTTCAAGTGACGTGCAGTCTATCCACCCTTCTCGTATACCGAGCCGATCAACTGAAATCTCCTGGAAAACAATTTGGTCACCAATACTCCCATGGCTCCTCACACTGGATCTCGAATACGAGACTGGCCGACGACTGGATCTGGTGATTTCTTCAAGTTTCTATTACTTATATCGATCATTGCGATAGCTCTCAAATCATACAATGTGGCTCTACTACGAAGAAAAAGAATGCAGGACCGTCAGACCATAAATCAAGAGAAGGAATCGAAATTGAACGAGTCACCAGACGAGAAGATCCCAACTTCATACCCGCCAGAAGATCCAAATCAACATCTTCGCGCGCTGAGACAGGAACTCCAGGAGCCAGGTCACAAGCCGATTTATCCATGGATAGCTCCGCCAACTCAGTTGCCTGGGCCCTATGATGCGCCGTACTATCCACTACCAACATCGAATTCAATCCTGAGCTCACACTCGAATGATTCCGCCTTTGCATCTCCTGAGCAGACACAAACACTATACTACACTCGTCGTGTATCAATCAAAAACTCGGCGCCTCATGATCCAATGCTCCTCGGGAAAACCACTGTCTCAAGTCACGGCTGGCGTCGGACAGAATGGACGGTCGCTG
Source organism: Ophiosphaerella herpotricha (assembly GCA_028458525.1). NCBI lineage: Eukaryota > Fungi > Ascomycota > Dothideomycetes > Pleosporales > Phaeosphaeriaceae > Ophiosphaerella > Ophiosphaerella herpotricha. The sequence continues at coordinate 78,984 of JALNQK010000103.1, forward strand.
AAGGATGATTGACAAAGGCATGCCATTGCCAAACAATCAATAGTCACAGCCAGCCACCTGGATAAGATGCAGCTCGTATAAGCCCCAGCACGCACACTTGTCTAGAGAGTGTCCACTGATTCGGTACCTTGGATATCTCACGATGCCGGCTTGATGCGGATCTGGGTGGTGGCATATTTTAGGGTCTTGAACCACATTGTCGATGGCACCCAAAAGGCCGCTCGAGAATCCATTTTGAAACTTGCAAAAAGTGGCTTTCCGCCTATTAGCTGAGAGAGTGGAGTTATGTGGGGCGGACCGCCGAGCGATGACTTCGAATGATGGGATTTGGTGAGGCGATGGAGTAGCTTGTTTATTTCCATGAAATTCACGGACTAGAGACCAATTGCCTAATTGTCTTGCCGTGAAGTTCACATCATTGTTCAATTTTACATAGCGAGGGCGTCTTGGTAACATTAGAACAGTGCAGCCATTTCGTATATAGTCGAGTATGTTCACACTTCCGAATAGTTAAAAATCGAGAAATCAACTCCCGTTTCACTGCAATCCTCGATTTAGACATGACCTAGACCCACTCTCTTACTTTTTCGTCGCCGATATGGAATGATCGGGTGGCTCGAGATCCGAACCGGAGTTGGCATTTTCAACTACGAAGCGAACGCCTCATGTACACAGTGCATATCACTAGCTCCCGCTAGCTGCACTTCTCCTGAAGTAATGATTAGGAGAGGCTTACATCTAGACAGCAACAATATGCCTGAGGCGTCAACTGGAGGGATCTAGTTCGGTCATGCAGCTCATGGGTGATTCACCGATCGATGGGAAACATATTTGGAGGAACTTTGGACCAAATGCCACATTAGGTAGCGCGCGATGCAAAAGCAGGTTTTTTCGCAGGAGCGGTGAGAAGGTGGTGCTATTACGATTGAAGAAGCGCCAAGTGTACTGCATCTGCTCCATGGCACCTATGACTTGAGAAGCAGTGGAATCATATCAAGAAGTCAAAATAGGCGCGGCTGATGCCGCCTAGGTTTGCCCAGGACGGAAGCTGTATGTCGATCTCGTTCGTCTCTTCAGGTCCGTGTACAGATCCTGCCATGCCGATCGCCAGCAATGTGGTCTGGATGAGGAAAGGACCATGCCGCATTAGACGACTTTATTAGATACAGCACAGACATGCATGCATTGTGAATTTATGGTCTTTTGTGGCATGCATTTGATTTTGTTGCGCTCATTGATCAAAAATGATTTAATGCAGACCTGGGCCTCATCCAGTCCTTGAGATCACCGCCTTCGCCCGTCGTACCGCTCTGTTTCTGTGTAAAAGCGAATCAAGCTCTGGGCTCCAATCTCATCCCCCAAGCGGAAAAGTTGGGCCACGTCTACATTGAGGGGGCTGTCTGGCTCGGCGCTGGTGAGCAGCTGATGTATTGAGGTCAGGGTGGTTGATATTGTGTAAGCAGGTGTCCAGGAGGTCTTGAGGAGATCAAGACAGATCTCACCGGTTTTGAAGTCAACGTTGGGGTGGCAGATGGGGGTGACGAAGCGGATCGAAGGGGGCGAGAGCGGATAGGCGTCCGGGACGTGAATGTCGAGAAGCCAACGGCCGCCTGTGCTCCAATGTCAGCTTGCCATGTCTGCTTGTGCAGGCGGCCGAGAACAGTAAACTCACCCTCATAGGCGGTGCCAACGACGCCCTTCATCACGGCACGCCAATGCATTACATCATCGTCCACGGGGCCGAGTTCGAGCAAGGCTTCATTAGGGTCGGTATGATATGTTTGCAGCTCTGTCATGAGCCGCTTGATAGGGGATGCGTTGCGCGAGGAGCCTGCCATGGTGTTTGGTGAGGGTCAGTGAGTGTGCTCGATCAACGCGTGCTTTGGCAAACAGCGATACGCCTCGGCCTGGGGGCCTCGGCCGCCGTGTGATCAGAGCTTCGGTGCCGCCAAACATTTCTGGACCTGCATAACCATCCCAGGCACCTCACTGGCACCATGGCCGTCCCAGCAGTCACCCTCACCCACTTGCACCGCGCCGACGGCTCTGCAACCTACACCCACAATGGCTACTCCATCATCGGCGCCGTCAGCGGGCCCATCGAGGTGCTGCGGAGGGACGAGATGCCCGAGGAAGCAACAATCGAAGTGAATGTCAGGCCGGCGGCGGGCACGGCGGGCCCCAAAGAGCGCCACCTTGAGTCTCTCCTGCACAGCACCTTGCGCGCCATCATCCTGGCCCGGCTCATGCCCAGGAGTCTGGTGCAGATTACGCTGCAGGTCACCTCGTTGCCAGAGGCAGATGGCAGGCTGCTTACCTCTGACCTCGGCCAGAGCCTGGCCATCCTGCCCCACCTTCTCCATACCGCCCTTCTCTCTCTCCTCTCCGCTTCTATACCGCTATCCACTATTCTGACCTCTGTCTTGCTCGCCATCCCCGACTCATCCTCAACGCTGCTGCTTTCTCCGACTGCCAATGAGCTCATCCGCGCCAAGTCGATCAAGTCTGTCCACGTCTTCGCCTTCGCTGCCGATAGACGACTGCTGTTGAACGAGAGCGACGGAGCATTCAGCTACCAAGAATGGGAAGAAGCCTGTGAAATGGCAGAAGAAGTCTGCTGCAAAGAAGAAGAAGAAGAAGATGGTGGAGTCAGTCTTGGTGGTGGAGAACGCATGGTCATTGACAGTCGAGAAAAGAGCGCAAATCTTGAGAAATGGCTGAGGCAAACAATCAAAACCAAGGTAGAATGGGAGCAGAGGTGGAAGAACACTACTTGAGACTGGCAACACGCACACCATTCATCGCCAACGCATCGCAAACAATGAGATTTGCAGGACGCTCCAGGCACGATAAATACCTGGAAGAGTACAACCTCACCGGTTCATGTACACGTGCTTGTCTCGTGTGGTGCCGTCACCACACTTCAGAGATCAACATACCTTGTGAGCATGTCATAAAACTTCATGGTCCTAGTCAAGGCGCATGTCAAACTTAAGGCTAGCACATAACAAAGGCGAGCTCCAGAGCAAATTTGTTGCGAGTACTGACTCCTCCGCAAGTCAAGGCGGATACAGTACATAATATGCTATATAACACAATTTTTTCCGTCGCGTTGCTAAAAATGATGCAATAACGCCCAAGCGCTAACTAATGATGCTCTTAGTCGATGCTCGTGTTTGATCGTCAGGTCGTAAGTTCGTTTGATGCCATGAATCCCTATGTCCTGTCTTTGCCATGCAAATAACCAAAAGTGCCCGGGCGGTATGTGGTCGACGCCCGAAAGTTTCCAAACCAATATATCAAATCACCCCTCGTGTACAATTACACTTCCTCAACACCGACAGTCCTAGCCTTGTGATCAGTTTTAGCCTGTCCTTGGAGTAACTCCGCGAGAAAGGTTTGCGGATTCCAATCTGGTACTTCCCATGTCTTGACTCCCTCTAGTTTCTCTTTGTCCGCAAGTTTGACATCCTTACTACATGCTTGTGCCGCCCTAAGCCAGTCCTCCCACGCAGGAGTGTCTGGGCATGCATCGCTCTTCTTAACCCAGCTCGTGTTCTTCGTCACTACAATCGCTTTCCACAATGCTTGTGTAAATGTGGAGTTCTCAGAGGGGTAGCCTTTCGCATCCATGTTAGAGTCCGAAAGGCACTCATTTGTGACTTTATAGCAAGAGGTGTCCCAATGGAGTTTGCCGGGCAACGCAGCGACAACCCAGTATGCGGCACCAAGCAGCATGTACGAACCCGCCCAAGCAATCTGTACTTGAATTTGTGCATTGGCAAGGCAAATTACACCACCCATAAGCATTACGGTACCAACCAAGCTCAGAATCCTATATGCCGGAGCGTGCTGTAGAAGGTATTCGATTTCGGCGGGCGCGAAATATAATTCGCGGGCCACATCCTCATCGCAACGGACGACAAGAAAGCTGCCCTTAGGGTATCGGATCACAACGTCCCCACGAGGTACCGTGTCCGTCTTGACTCTGCGTCTAGGTAGTTGTAGTGTCCATTTATTGCCGTAACCAATAACGCTGGAGAGCAGCGATAGAAGGCAGGTAGCAACGATGGACATGCCATCTTTTTGCCATATCGAAAGGGCGAGGAGTATGGCTGAGATGCCAAAGCCGAGGAATAAAACGGCAGTCAACGGGGCGATAGTTTTGGATTTCATCGGCTGCTCGCCAACGCGTTCGATTGAGACGACACGAACGGAGAATGTGGCGAGGTTATTGGCATCGCTGACCGGTGTTAATTGATGCCTTGCTCCACGTTCCCGTTGTTGGGTTGGAGCGATGCAGCAGGTAGGGCATGCGGGGAAGGGACCACGGTAAGCTTGCCAAGGGACTTACCAAACGATATTTCCTATATGATTGATGTTGTCTCTATAATTGCCTGAAAAGATGCCTGATACGTTTCCGGGCACCGGCTCCAATACCAAAGGCCGGGTTGGTCTCATGAGAGCTTGGGGAGCTGGGATTAGGCGCGGTAGGAAGATCCATTTGGATAGAGTAGAAACTTGAGCATTGGCGAGTACGGAACCCTCTCCGAGAATGGCAAGGAAACCAACAATGTCGAGCTGGAGGGCGTCCAACTTGATCTCGCCATGCTCATTAGCTGGGAGCCAATGCATTCCTACGGGGGATGGGGCGGGCTACGCGGTTGCAATGTACTGGGAGATACGAGGCCGGAGCATAGGTCTAAACAATACGTAGAAGGGCTACAACGCGTAAGGGAACGAGACGTGAAGGAATACAACACAGATGCCAAGTAGAGGCAACGAAGATGGGCGACGAAGCATGGGGAGGCGGGAGAAACGTCGACGGTGATCAGGCTGGGGGCCAAAAAAGCTGCCGCAACCTAGATGGCCCATTCTCAAACCGTTCCGGCCAGAAGCGCAGCCACTCTGGCGTCCAAGTTGAGCAAAGCGCGAAGTTGTGCGCTACCCAGCCTCACTTGTAGCTCATTGGTGTGTCGCCGACTGTTTCCCAGGCCAAACCAGCAGTGAGGGGCACGAGGGCTGACAGGACGATGGTGGATGGTGGCTAGGCTCCAAGTTATCCGGTGCATGGGGAGGGGAGGCGTTGCATAGCCTCAATTGTGTCTGCGATCCGCCCAGGTTGACTTTTGACCTCGCTCCTGCGCTTGCAGCATCAACCACCAGACCAGAGCGATTGAGCTGCTGCGCCCCATCCTGGAGCCAAGTTTGAGCTCAACACTTGATTACCGCCCACCATCGGCTGTTCGAAACGGGCAGCATCGCAACCGCACGCACGCGCCAGCCTGATCGCTGTGGTACAGCTGCGCTTGCGAAGAGTCAGAGGCAACAAAGAGCGACAGCGCCGTCGCATCTACGTCCAGCAGAAGAAGAGAAAGTGGACGAGGAACTGGACGGGGAAAATCAACTGGAAGAAGAAGCGGAACTGTGCGCGACCGTGTGCGCTCATGTATGTGGTTGCTCCTTCTTTGCTCTCTTTGGCTTCCCTATCTGCGTTTGGCTTCCCACGGCATATCATGTTGTCATATTGCCGCATTGTCATCTCGCTTTGTTGCTATGTTGTCATGTCATCTTATTGTCGGGTGTCTTGTCTTGCATCCTCAGGCACGCGATCCCTCCTGCAGACCTCGTCACTCTCTCTTCAAGCACACGAGGAGGGAGCGCGCGACTTGCCCCTCTCGGCCCCATCCTGTAAATGTCCTCTGCGCCCTTCTACTTGTTCGCCTTTACAAATCACTCATAATTGCTAAATACCCTCGCCCAAGTCATGTCCCAGGCACCAGTATTATTTCTCAGCCTTCTATCTGTGTCCCTGCCTGTCCACTGGGGCGCAGCATTCCCTTACCACACTAAACACTTCTATGTGAGCCGCCCTGCTGATACAACCGCGCGAACAGGCCGAATAGCGGGCCAGCGGCTATTGAAACCAGTACGCCACAAACATCGCCTGGATAAGTCACTCGTCTAGACAAAAGAGCTTTGCCGTAAACAGCGCCCGCCCGATAGTATCCCACGGTTGTGGTGGATCGGGGTCATACACAGCCTGCCAAGCCTTGCATCATAGAACTTCCGGTCAACTCACAAGGCTACGAAATATCTTCCGAGATTCGTTCATAATCGAGTGCCACCACGCCCAGCTACCAAACCACTGGACTCCACCATTTCCTAATTTCTCTACGACGGTTATGCGCAATCGGTAACCGACACAAACAATACAGTTTACGTCGGCATGCTCACTGAAAGCGACTCCAAGACGTCGAGCGATTCCCAGAAATCCCGTCAGGGGTGGCTGGCAAAGTGCATACCAACAATATTGTAAGTTTTTTTTTTAAGTTTTTTTTTTTTTTTGCCACGTCTTGCCCCAGCCTCCGCCCTACCACATGCTGACCGCTGCCTATAGATCTGTACGTGACAGACACACGTCTCCAGAAGACCCGAATAGAATAGCCATGACAGTAACTGACTCTCCCAAAAAGAGAAAAAGAGTAGTCAGTCCTTTGACTAGCAAACGAGTAGCCATGCCACACGAAGAGCCAAAGTCGGTTGATATGGCTTCCGAATCAACCAATGTCAGGGCTTTTTTTGATACGGTACTTGATGACACCAACGCCATTAAGGCTTATAGTGCCGCTCATGCCAAGTTGATAAAAATCGAGGCTGATGATGCTTGGGATCGAGACGCTAAACCTAGAGCCACGTCCAGGTCGAAAAGCGATCAACAAGAACGAAAAGCAGCTCGTATCATTAGAGCTATCAGGGAATATGAAAGAAAGGTAGTATTTGGCAACCAGGCATCAGAAGCAATACCTGGCCCGGGGACCCTAGATATGGGAGGTCAATTTTTGACAAACAAGTCTCGTATTGATCACGAAAGTTTGCTATACAAGATAGCAATCATGGTTCCTAAGGGTAGTCTTCTACATCTTCACTTCAACGCTGAACTACATCCCGAGCGGCTACTAGAGCGAGCTCGTCTGATCGACAACCTCTATATTCGAAGCATTCGACCTCTTGCCACGCAAGATGACCTTGACTTGACAGAGACGGTGTTCAATGTGCTCGATCCTGACAAGGTCGAACAAGGCGTAGATATATTTTCGCCAACTTACCCAGGTAACGCAACAAACTGGAAAACGGAGGAATGGAAGTGGCGGGTCTGGATGCCCTGGAAACAGTTCCAAGAGGGGTTCAAGAAACATTTTAAAGATAAATATGTTCAAAGGGAGGACACCATCATGTCCGAAGTCCCAAATTGCTGCTCAGAACCTGGTCAGCTTGCTTTAAATCCTGCTGAAAATTGGCTCAAGTCAAAGATGGTGTTGAGCGAAGAAGAAGCTTATACACCTAAACAAACCGTGAATGGGTGAGTTTTTATCCACACTTTACAGTTCATTGCTAATCTCATTATAGAGTATGGGCACGTTTCAACCAAGCCACTCGGTGTTTCAAAGGCCTTCTAAATTATGAGGGCGTGTATAAGTGGTATATCGGTCAAGCAATTGACCGTATGATTGAGGAGAATGTCATGTATGCCGAACTTAGACCTATGTTGCTGGACAAGTTTATTCCTACCGACAACGGTAAAGGGAAGATCGACAATCCTTCTCAAATGAATCTCATCATCGATGCTGTCCGGGAAAAACAAGCTGAACTGGACAAAGCGGGCAAGCTTGACAAATTTCCTTTTGGGCTGAAGATCATTTACTGCACTCCACGATCGATACCTAAGAAAATGATGCAAGAGGAAATGAAGCAGTGTATCGAACTAAAGCTGCAATTCCCAGACTTGATTTGCGGTAAGCATATGCAACTATAGCACCTTGAGGATCGACATTAACGTGGCACAGGATTCGATTTAGTGGGCGCAGAAGATCGACCAAACCATATCGGCTTCTATAAAGATGAACTTGTCGCATTCAGAAAGACATGCGAGGCTCGAAATCTTGATATTCCCTTCATGTTTCATGCTGGCGAGACGCTTTTGGACACCGGAGGCTCGACTGATCCTAGCAACTCCAATCTTTATGATGCAGTATTACTCAAGTCAAAACGCATCGGTCACGGTTTCTCGCTCATGAAGCACCCACATCTTGTTGAGAAGTTTAAAAAGACAGGGGACAGTATGGGCATCTGCATCGAGCTATGCCCCATTTCAAATGAGCTTCTCCATTTGTGCAGAAATATAAAGGAGCATCCCTTCCCTGAATTATTGGCTGCGGGTATACCATGCACAGTCAACTCAGATAATCCGTCATTGTTCAGGTAAGTTTCATCGCCCTCTTATCATTCTAGCTGTTCCTAAATAGTCGATAGCAATTCCATGTCCCATGAGTTCTACCAGATAATGGTAGGGGCGCCCACAATGTCGCTCTACAGCTGGAAGCAGCTCGCTCGATGGAGCATTGATTACAGTTGTTTATCACCCACAGAGCAAGACAAAGCCCACGAGATTCTAGCTCAAGATTGGAAGAAATTCTGCAGAAAAGTTGAGGAAGAGTACGGCGACCTTCTATTAGGTGATGACATTGACGACGCAAAGGCGAAAGAGAGATACTTGAGCATGGAGTGTCTTCTTGAATCTTAACCTCCATACGTATGCGCTCTTACTCTCACGCCCTTGCCTGCACTGCTACGATATCCCGCTCTTCGTCGCTTTCGTTGTCATAAGATATGTCCCAATACCCCCTGTCGCTCCAGTAAAGCCATAGTGCAACTATTTCTAGAGGGCGGATTTCGAAACATCGGGGCAAATAACAGTATAGTCGACTCGCAAGCCGCGGGTTGCGGCAATTAAATGATGGGTTGGATCATGCCACAATCTTAGTTGAATAGTAGTTTGTTTGTCTGTGGCCTTGGGTCGGCCACTGGTACAAATATATGATCAATTCGTCAAAATTGTGCGGAGAGAAGGATATCGCATATCTCAAACTCAAGCAATGCGCAAGATAGATCCGGAATTAATACTTGATTGATGTCTGATGTGTAGAAAGACATGATAGTTCTTGTTTGTTTGTTTTTCCATCCTAATACTGACATCTCTGTGTCACGACTTCATGCTAATACAGGCAAGTTTGCAAGTTGCCATTTACCCGTCACTTGCGATTTTTCATGGCTAAGTGCAGCACATATAGTCGCCGTACTTGAGCAGTGAAGCTCATTATGTCTGACCACTGACCACCAAGCAAACACCCATACTCACTCTATCCAGTCCTCGAACTCGAAACCCTCGGCCCCGTCCAGCACAGTAAATCGATGCGTCGAAAACACAATCTTCTCGTACAACTGACGTCCAGCCGCCCTGGCCTTCTTATGCCATGGCCCCAGCCCGCCATTATAGGCGTCTTCGCGAGAATGCCAGAAGCCTATCACACATTAGTGATGTTTTCTTCACATCGCTTTTGCGCGCAAAGCGGATGGCTTACACGTTGCGAGGTTCCTCCTCTCTTCATTCGACTTGCCAAACCAATACTTCAACAGCCCGCCTGACCCACACGCCTCACGGTGCGACTCAAAGTCCAGCTTGTACAGCCAGCCCACGTCAATATCATGTTTCAGCTGGGAGCGAAAGATCACCACGTAGAAGGACGTTCGGGGAAACGTGCTATCAGACGCGGTGATCAGGCTGCGCAAAACAGAGAGCACAGTGTCGAAGTTTAGGGCCGAGGTGTAGGGCGCTGTTGCATAGTCTGCACGAACCGGTTTGAGCGCCGTTAGGGCTTTTGCGAAGAGTGCGGATTGTATTGATAGAGTGGTGAGGTCGAGGTAGTGGTCTGGGCTGTTGTATGGTGAACTGATCAAGAGGTTCGAGTAAACTGGGGAGATTGTTGTCGATACGTTCTCCTTGAGATCTGAATCTGCTTTGGCGTGGTTGCTAGGCAATTGATCAAAGGCGGCGGCTTCGAAGCGGAGTAGGTCGAAGTCCTGAGTGATGAGTGCTGGGTTTAGGACAAGGCTGTGAAGTGGTAGGAACTCTTGTGCGTGTAGTAGAGCTGTTGATGAGAATGTCGTAGTACGTATGATGTCTTGTTTCGATTGGAAATTGGCAAGGGACATTGTTTTATCGTCGACCGAGAGAGAGGCCAGGCCAATATTGGGTGCCATGCTGGATATAGCGAATCTCCTCGCAATACTGAAAGATCTTGCCGCCAGAGATCTAATCTGATGGTGAACAGTGCCTCGCTACTCTTCCCTACTGGTCACAAACGGGGACTCGAGGAAGTGCGCCTTTCTTGAATTAGACTGCCGGGGGAATTGGATCAGGGGAGTTGACGTTGTTTATTATATAGTAGTCTCCAAGTATAGGCTACGTTTAGGTTTGAGTTGCTATGACTATGAGGTACATGTTGTGACAAAGCACGTCGAATCACGCAATCGAGAAAGCGCCAGTGTCGGCCCTTGCGCATCAACCGTGCAGGTCAACACAGTGATGAAAGTTTATTACCTATTTCGTATACATTCTAGGATGAATTCAATGCTGATATACAAACTATGACTGCGCAGTGGTGCCCAATTGAGGTACTGTTGGGTCGCTTTGACAGTCTCTGATCAGGTGAAGGAATTTCTCCACGGGATCTTCAAAACTGTCGCATTACGTATTTGAATCTCGGTTGACCCAGAAAAGCCTTTAAACAGGAGTTGTGAGACTAATGCAGCTTGTAAAGTATGTAAGCAGTCACTGAAAGCTGACCTTACTTATCTCAACGTGCGCTCAGACCCCTACCCAAAGTGAATATGCATCAAACCTTTCTAGAAATGCGTCAAGAACACCAGAGAACACCCCCGTTTATATGTGTTGTTCTTCGCGCAGGCTAATGCATGGGAAAGTAGGGGAAATGTGGAATTGGAACAAACTTTCATAAAAGACACACCATGAGCAAACTAAATTGAGATCAAAACTTACCAGGAAAGGAATGATCCTCCAAGAAAAACTATAGCTCAGCCAGTATTCTCGTGTGTGCGAGCTTGTGCATTCGTTTGTATCCTGTTGGATACTTGTTGCTTATGTGCACTTCATAGCCATACTCTTCGATGCAACAATCGAAAGGCTTGTTTTGGAGTCTATTGTCACCATGCGGGAGAGGCATGTCAGATCCCCTGTCCCTCAGCTCAGTTTTCAACTCGAGGAGATTTCCCCACAAAATAAAGAGCTTCTCTTGCAACTGATTGAGATGTTTGGGATTATTCCGAAGACTGCAGCAAAGTCAGCGTCTGGCTCATCACAATACATTCAAATCCTACTCTTCGGCATCCATATCCAATAGATGTTGCCCAGCTTCGTTTCCTACTAAGACAAGCAATTTTTCTGAGACAGTGTTGGGCGGTACTTTTGCATCTTCGACCCGTAAGGCAAAACCCCATTCCCAGCGCTGCTTATTGGGGTTTGCTCTTTTGTCCCAGTTGGGATCATTTGTGCGGTGTGTGAAGAGTTCTAATTCAGGCGGAAAGAAATCGATGACTCGAACACGACTCCGGTGTTTACAATTGACGAATGGGTAGATAACTTCATTGTACTTAAGAGTCTGAGATTTGAGACGAGGGTTGTAGATAATCTCTGACACTGTAGAGAGCTGTGTCTCGGGGAAACCAGCGCGGACTGTAAGGTAAGCAAACATAAAGTCAATGTGCCTGGCCAACAGACTTACTATTGATGTTTATACCGCTGCGCGCTGCTTCCCATTCTTCCACCTTTTTTGCTAATTCTTCTTGATCGTGCTCACTTTGTAATTTTTGTCTTGCTCTCTTTTCTGCTCTCTTCTGTGCAGTTGTCCCGGCAGAAGGCTTCGTGGGCATATCCTTAATCTTGTCAAAGGCGGACTTCGTCGAGCGCGACTCATATTCCTGCCTTCGTTGTTCAAGCTCTTTGATATGTGATGAAATCAACAGCTTGTTGATGTCACGTTGATCAGGCTGCTCTTTGTCCTCATGCAGCACACCTTCAAGTTTGTTGGCAGGTGACATTTTCGTATGCACATTTCTGAGAGACACATAGTCACCAGCTGAGAGATTTTCACGCGCCCAAGACGCATTATTACCATGGAGAATGATATTCATAGTCAATTGTCCGTAAGGCCCCTTCCACGATTCCTGGCCTAGGTAACCGTAGTCCTCGTCATCACGTTCTGCGTAATGGAAGAGATTGGTATTTGCGGTGTAGTCGGTCACTTTCAGATCGACAGCGCCCTGGTTAAGGTAGTAAAGGTTAACAACTTGTGCCCGAATGTCATAGAAGCGGTTAAAATCTAGGTCTTTAATCAGCGACTGCCTGTCTGATGCGACGGCTCGCGCTGCGCTGATGGCAGCATATTGCTTTACTTGTTGCGCAGAACTAGACGCAGCATGTTTTAGCTGGATCACAGCCATCTGTTCAAGTGGTGAGGGATCTCTGGTACCGGGCATGGCGAAGCTGAAAAGGCGCTGAGAACCTGCCTGATATGCCTGACTGAGTTCTGGCACAGGGATTCTATCGGATGGGAAGATGAGGGCGCCAGAAGCGAAATGGGACATGACGTCGGTTCGGAAGTTCCAGGTGCTTTTTTTGAAGTTCCGAAGGAGAACAACATCTCCAACGCCCTTGAGCTTGGGAAGTTTGCGTTGGGCGGAGAAGATGCGGCAGGCGATGATGGAATCGGTGCCAACAGTGCCGGTAGTGAAGTCATCCTGTATGGTGAACTCGAGTACCCAGTCGGTGCCCCTACTCTGCCTCGGCTCTTTGGCGCTGACGACGACCCCAATCAGGTTGACCGTGCTGGAGGCCGCGTCGCCGACATGTTTGATAGCAGTGAAACCGGTTGGCAGCATTGGAGAGGGCCGAAAGCGGCTAGCGCATAACGGTGCAACAAAGACGACGGTGCAGCAAGACGAGGAGACGTGTTTGAGGGTGCGGCGATGCTGCTTGGAGGCGGTAACGCACGGGGCGATTTATTTTACTGTTTGCTGCTGGGAGGCGCGAGACACGGGCAGAAAATGTAGCAGAGATGGTTGGCCAGGCAGGCCGGCAGTAGTGCTTGGGTGAAGCGCTAGGCGACCAACGCTAAGACAGTGCGCTTTGCCGCTTCCGCCTTTTCACCTCCCTGCACGACCCCACGAGCAAGAGGATAAATCGCCTCTGCAAACAAACACTCCTCAACCCCGCCCACCGCCTTACCACACCGTCGCCCTCAACCACCGTCGCCGCAACCATGGCTGACAAGTACATCCCCGAACACCGTCGCACGACGTTCAAGGCCAAGAGCGCCTTCAAGCCCGACGAACTCCGCCGTCGTCGTGAAGAGCAGCAGGTAGAAATCCGCCGGGCCAAGCGCGAGGAGAACCTTGCAAAGCGTCGCGGTATTGCCGGCAGAGACCAGCCTGGCGCCTCGCTGGGTGCAGCCCCCGACAGCGACGATGAGGGCGGCAATATTGAGAGCCAGGTGCGTGTCGTGCCCCATACCCCCCATCCATGCCCATGCCCCTCCTTGGTCCCCAGAGACGAGCACCGCAGCTAACGTGTCGTGTCATGTGACAGCTGAACGAAGAGCTCCCCCAGATGGTCAAGGGCGTCTTCTCCGAGCAGATTGACGAGCAGATCCAAGCCACCACCAAGTTCCGCAAGCTGCTGTCCAAGGAGCGCAACCCCCCCATCGAGCGCGTCATCGAGACGGGGGTGGTGAGCCGCTTTGTCGAGTTCCTGCGCTCCCCCCACACACTGGTCCAGTTCGAGGCCGCATGGGCGCTCACCAACATCGCGTCGGGCTCTGCCCAGCAGACACAGGTCGTCATCGAGGCCGGTGCCGTGCCCATCTTCGTCGAGCTGCTCAGCAGCCACGAGCCCGATGTGCGCGAGCAGGCCGTCTGGGCTCTCGGTAACATCGCCGGTGACAGTCCTGCGTGCCGCGACTTTGTCCTCCAGGCTGGTGCCCTCCGCCCGCTGTTGTCCTTGTTGGGCGATAGCCGCAAGCTGAGCATGCTGCGAAACGCCACCTGGACCTTGAGCAACTTCTGCCGTGGAAAGACGCCGCAGCCAGACTGGCAGACTGTACGTACACCCTCTCCACCACTGCTCCTCGCTCTTGCATCATCCACTGACCCGCCCCAGATCCAGCCTGCTCTCCCCGTCCTCGCCAAGCTCGTATACTCGCTGGATGACGAGGTCCTCATCGATGCATGCTGGGCTATTTCATACCTTTCAGATGGCTCCAACGACAAGATCCAGGCCGTCATCGAGGCCGGCATTCCCCGCCGTCTTGTCGAGCTCTTGATGCACGCCTCCACCTCGGTACAGACCCCGGCCCTACGATCTGTCGGCAACATCGTCACTGGCGATGATGTTCAGACCCAGGTCATCATCAACTGTGGCTCACTTCCTGCGCTCCTTTCGTTGTTGAGCTCGACCAAAGACGGGATTCGTAAGGAAGCATGCTGGACCATCTCCAACATCACCGCCGGCAACTCTACCCAAATCCAGGCTGTCATTGATGCCAATATCATCCCACCCTTGATCCACCTCCTCCAGAACGGCGATTTCAAGACGCGGAAAGAGGCCTGCTGGGCTATCTCCAACGCCACCTCAGGTGGTCTCCAGAAGCCAGCTCAGATCCGCTATCTGGTACAAAGCGGCTGCATCAAGCCACTATGTGACCTTCTCGTTTGCCCTGACAACAAAATCATCCAGGTGGCCCTCGACGGCCTTGAGAACATTCTCAAAGTTGGTGACATGGATAAAGAGTCTGGCCAGGATGGGGCTAGTGGCGAACCTATCAACCGCTACGCTCTCTTCATCGAGGAGGTTGGTGGTATGGAGAAGATCCACGAGTGCCAGAACAATGCCAACGAGGAGATTTACATGAAGGCATACAACATCATCGAGAAGTACTTCTCAGACGAGGAGGGCGACGCTGAGAACATGGGCGAAGGTGGTCCGCAGGTCAATCAGGAAGGTCACTTCGGTTTCGGCGCAGGCAACACTCAACAACAGCAGCAAAACTTCAATTTCGCCAATGGGGGTGACTCGATGGATATGTAATCGGTACAATACCGTGTACAACTCCTCGTTCATCGAGTTGTGGCCTGTATTGAATGCAGTGATGGTCTCGTTCCATGGCACACCAGTCGCCCTCGGGTCATTGGGATATAGCATTCATTGCTAGATCCAACATCGCACTTTGGACATGCCAACTAAACCCCGCGCAGCTAGACTCGACCACTCCCAGCTGGACTTTTCCTTCGCAATACCCCCATACATCCCCTGGTTGATTTTATCCGAGTCACCCCCCTTGTTATGACATGTACGCAGCATGAAAGATACACCGTCTTGTAATCCCCCAAATGTTATTATCCGCATCATATCCCCGGCGTTGTGTGGTTGAAATGCCGCTTCTATCCGATATGGAACAATGGAAGAGTAAAACTAGGGTAAGCTGGGCTGGGTGGTTTGTCTGGTTAGGTGAGTGACTGGAAGACTCGGGGGGACGAGCGCAGAAAAGCGCACAGCGACCCGTTCGGATCAGTCATATAGCTGAATATACTGCCGAGCTATCGGCCTTAAAAATGCGTGCTTGGAATCTCATGCTGTGACTGTTGGCTATGACAAGCGTGCCCACCAGTTGATGACGCTAGCCTAGTCATGCTCCGAACGTCGTACCCAACACCCCGCGCGAACCCCAGTCGCATGGCATGGGGGGGGGGGTGCATCTCAAGCTTGAGAGCCCATTAGGCGTGTTTTGTGAAATGAGTTCAAGCATGGTGATGTCTTGTGATTCGCTTCAAACGCCCTTAGAGCACTATGTTTCTTCATCCGTTGTCTCTGGCATAATGGCTGGGGCCGATGGCGCAATATTTACAATCACACCGCTGTCCTGACTGCAGTGACGCTCTGCAATCGTTACTCATACTCCGCGTAGCTAATTTCCCACTTCTTGTAATATCAGTCTCTCTGCACATTTCGTTGTACAGATAAAACAAGTGGAATAATTGGAGCTTGTTGACATTCGATATGTGTCGATTCATGGCAGGTCTTGGAAGACAGGCATATATACCCTCGAGCTAACAGAGGCAGGTATATAAAGGCAAGGATGAGATACTTTTATCAGAGCTTATCCTAAACCCCTCACACTCCATACTTACTCAATCGTTCGATTCACGCCTCCGTCTAGTAAGGGACCACCCTCTCGCCGAGCATGCTATTGCCCACGCGACTTACAACCTACAGGATCGCCGACGCCCACATAATGGTGATGGCTTTGGCCTTGGCTACTACACGTCCCCATCTCTCGGGCCCGAGCCTTGCGTCTTTACATCGACCATTCCAGCATGGAACTGCATTAACCTCTCACGCATCGCATCCAAAACCACATCGTCGCTTATCTTCGCCCACGTGCGTGCAACCACCGAAGGCAATCTGTCTGATTCAAATTGCCACCCTTTCTCATACAAGAGCTTGATGTTTATGCATAATGGTGGCATAGGATGTTTTCGTCAGATTAAGCGGCGCCTAGCGCTGAGTCTGAACGAGCCGTGGTTTACGCTGGTACAAGGAAGCACAGACAGCGAATGGGCATTTGCCACCTTCCTAGACTGCCTAGATAAAGCAGGTATCTCACCAGATTCAGAGCCAGGCCAAGGTGGCTTCGGCCACACCGTGCTGCGCAAAGCGATTTTAAAGACCATCGAGCGCATCAACGGCTTCATCAAGGAGATTGTGGGCGACGAAGGCATGGGGAATGAAGATAGTAGGAGTCTACTCAACTTTGCCGTCACAGATGGGGAGAGTGTAGTATGCACTCGCTATGTGAGCTCCAAAACCGACGAAGCAGCTAGCTTGTTCTTCTCTAGCGGAACGAGCTGGAAAGAGCTACAGTCTAGCGATTCGAGATCAGACGGATGCAAGGCCACGGAAGGAGAAGGAAGGGACTATGTCATGGAGCGACGAGATAAAGGTTCAGATATCGTCCTCGTAGCTAGTGAGCCTTTGACCTTTGAGCGAGGTTCGCCGCCCCCTTCCTCTTTCCACCATGTTCACCCATCTGCTATATGATTTGCTAACACGTCACCAAATTAGACAATTGGGTGACCGTCCCGACAAATAGTACCCTAACCATATCCAAACAAACCGTCATGATTCATCCCATTATTGATGGATTCTACTCGTCAAATCCAGCACATGAACGCTCGGCTGGCTTTGCGCAGGCAAAAGGCCAGACGGTCACAGGACCAGATAAACGTGTGTTGACAGACAGCGGTCTAGAGAGGTTGGGGAGTGAGGACGAGGGAAGTGCCAGTGGGAGGGGAGATGTAGTGTTTGGTGCAATCAGGCGGCTAAGGGTAGAGTGATGAAGGAGGACTAGGCGATGAAGAGATAGTGTTGCAAGTAATAATCGGCGAAGCGATGGGTATTCGAAAGTTATGGGGCGTTCCAAATTGTTTGGTGATCAAATGGTTATGGAGATGATTCAAAACTACTACAAGAGTGGAATTGGAAGCGTCGATAACTCCCACAGTTTCTCAGTCGACGAATGCATTTTGATATATTGATTTGCTTTGAGCATGCACCTTTAGAGACTCCATTACTTCTTTGCCATGTACCCAGTCCCTTCATAGTACTAGTACTACAAATTTACTGCTACCTCTTTTACGATTTGCACATCTAGTCCTCACTAATGAAGAATCGTGGCCACTTTTTTCACACCACTCTTTCATTTGCCTGCAGTGTTTTCAATACACGTTTGTGATTGTAAAATCTGATTCTACGTCGAGTAGGGAACCCATGTATTTTTAGATGTGGTTGTGCTGAAGCTCCAATTCGAGTTTACCATAGACCTTCCTCTTCCAGCTCTTGACTAAGAGTGTCGCTTCGAGTATTCAAACGGCTCGGTCCATCTCGAAGTACATGCTCCAGTGGTTCTTGCACCCTGGATTGAACGGACTTCTACAGTCTGTACACTGACTCCTACTCTTCATATACTCATCCACCGTCAGTACATATCTGCACACTCCACAAAGCACGGCTTGTTCATTCCTGCGATCTTGTGGCCAAACGTCCGATTTATGAATTTCGCAAGCATCATGACAACTGATGCAAGCATAGAACTTTTCGCAGCAGAAGTGCTTAATGGCAACTATGTCTAGTGAGGAGTGCCAATGAATGCATTGCGTCAAGGCTGAGACGGAGAGGCCGTGTACTATAGGAGATGAGGAAAATGTGGTAGTTGACATGGTGCGGGATGTAAGGACGTGGGTGAAGTCTCAAGCTCGACGATGTTAGAATTCTAGGGCTGAGCTAGCTCGGCTGTGATTAGCATCTAGGAAGAATGCGTACAGACCAAAGTCAAGCTTCACTTGGTCAGTGTGGATGGAGCCATAGTGAACACAGCAACCATACCATGGGTGACATAGAGGTATGGACCACACCGCCTATGGTCTTTTACAGGCATGGAGAAGAGATTTTACGAAGAGAAGACTGTTTTATTTCGGATCTACCATCTCCATAGCTTTCTGCCATGCGCACGGCTGTGTAGAGCAAGCAAACCCGACACTCGCCGAAAGCCTCTTCTCAGCTGAGACAGAAAGTCGTCACTGCCCCGCCCCCGCCAAACTCATAACCCAAACATTGAAGCTCCCCTCAACAACACATTGCACTACCACAACTGACAGAGTCTCTTTCATACACTGCACTCGCAATATCACATCATTTTGCAGTCAGAAGAAAAATAGCAGCCGCTAAAATGGGTCGTCAATTTTTTGTCGGAGGAAACTTCAAGATGTATGTGACAACTTAAGCTATGAGTACTACATGAGCTAGCGGACGAGACTGACAATTCGAAAGGAATGGAACCAGCAAGTCCATTAAGGATATCATCTCAAATTTGAACAATGCAAAGCTCGATCCTAACGTCGGTCAGTCTGTCTTCTTCCACTTCCACTTGTATTACCTGCTTTCCTAGCCCCAGTCGCAAAGCAATTCACTGACATCCCATACCAGAGGTTGTCATCGCCCCACCAGCGCTCTACCTCACCCTGGCCCGCGAGAATCTCCGTCAAGGCCTCGAAGTTGCCGCGCAAAACATCTTCGACAAGCCCAACGGCGCCTTCACCGGCGAAATTTCCGCCCAACAGCTCAAAGACACTGGTATCACATGGACAATCCTGGGTCACTCAGAGCGCCGCGTCATCCTACAGGAGGACGACCATTTTGTTGCATCCAAGACCAAGGCGGCGCTGGATGCTGGTCTGGGTGTGATTCTGTGCTGTGGCGAGAGTCTGGAGCAGAGAGAGGCAAACAAGACGATTGACGTTGTCACCGCTCAGCTGAAGGCTGTGGCAGATAAAGTCAAGAACTGGGATAAGATTGTGGTTGCATATGAACCCATTTGGTGAGTTTTTGTCTCTGACCTAACTATCGGCTTTCACTAACACATACTAGGGCGATCGGCACTGGTAAGGTTGCGACTACTGAGCAAGCACAGGAAGTCCACAAGGCTGTTCGCGAGTGGCTCAGGAAGGCCGTTTCTGATGAAACTGCCGAGAAGACCCGAATTCTATACGGTGGCAGTGTGACAGAGAAGAACTCGGGCGAGTTGGCCAAGCAGCCCGATATCGATGGTTTCCTCGTTGGTGGTGCTAGCTTGAAGCCTGCGTTCGTTGACATCATCAACAGCAATCAGGCATGAATGCATGACAGTGGAGCGCGATTGTGAAGAACGCAACCTATATTACCTGGGGGAATGGCTATGCAGTTTTTCAATAACACATCTGAAACGCGCCCGTGTGCCTAATTTTCGTCTTTGATGCGAATTTGCAAAGATGCAGTACCAGTTGATTCAAAGTGCGCCAACCATGCCGAGTCTTTTGTACATTCGTGATAACCCTGGGTTTGTTGTCCCTCGAGCGCTTCTCTATTCTCTCGCTCTTTTCCATCGTCAATACGTATAAAGCCGCAATAGGATTCCTTCAAATCTCCACCTTCGCCCCATGAAACGGGTCCCAAATACCTCTCACACTCTCGTTCAAACTGGTTACCGGCTTGCCCAGCCTCTTGTTCTTTTCGCCAGTGCTGTTGCGTAATATCTCCGCCTTCAGCCTGACTTCCTGATTCTGCAAGTTCTTAACGCATATCGACCGTTGGGCCCCATTGATGTACTCTGCGATGATGACGGGGTGTTTTTGTGGACGTGGGCTGACTGAGATTTCGATTCCTGGGTTGTTGCGGGCAAAAGCGGGCAGCGAGGATTTTATAAAGTCGTTCATCCCTCGCGAAGAGCCCCACCAGTTGCAATAGTGGAAGCTGAGAGATTTGCAGGGAAGGATGAAGGAGCCGACGCCATTCTAGAGGATGTAGGTAAGTGGGTGAATATGCTGTGTTATATATCAAATTATATTTTATAATGAAATGACACATACTTGGGCTTTTGCGACTGTCCTGATGGCAGACAACGGCATCTTGACATGCAATGGAGACTGACCGCGCCCACCGCCAGCGGGTTCTTGGCCGTAAACTTTGGTGTTGCATGGTCACGTGAGAACTATTGTCTGCCACTAACGCGAAGTTGCAGCTTGCTTTACATTCATCCTCAGCACTTACCCTTTGTCGTCATTCCCTCCCCATCTTCATTCCAACTACATCACATCGTCAGCTGGAGCGCATTCCGGTGATCGGTCAACATGACGGACAAGCTTCCCCCGATGCTCCTGAATCTCTTCGCCCCGCGGCCACCGCTGCGCTGGGTGGAGCCTTCCGACCACGCGCCAGAGAAGCGCTGCACACCCAAGATCTCTGGCGTCGGACAATACCTACAGGCCTTGAAAGAGTACAAAGATGCTGACAACTACGTGCCGACCGATAGCTGGCTGCAAAAGCGCGACCGCAAGAAACTCGAGAAAAAGGAGAAACAGGAGAAGCTTCTCACCGAAGGCATTCAGCAGTGTACGTCGCTATGCCGCGCGCTGTCGCATGGCATCTCCCTTTCCTCCTCTAGTCACATGCTTACGTCGCACAGACAAACCCAGCGAGGATCCCAAGGTGCAGGGCGATGCCTTCAAGACCCTTTTCGTAGCTCGACTCGCGTACGGCGTCACCTCCGACGATCTTGAACGCGAATTTGGTCGATATGGCCCCATCGAGCGCGTTCGTATTGTCGAAGACATCACGGCTCCAAGCGACGCGCCGGCCAAGAAGCGAAAGCGCGGTTATGCCTTTATCGTGTATGAACGCGAAAGGGACATGAAGGCCGCTTACAAGGAGACCGATGGGACCAAGATCAAAGACCGACGCGTTCTGGTCGATGTAGAACGTGGCCGCACTGTGTCTGGATGGCGTCCTCGCCGCTTCGGTGGAGGCCTGGGTGGTCGAGGCTACACCAAAGGACCTGCTGCGCGTGGCGCACTTGGTGGTTTTGGTGCGCCAGCTGGCCCCGGAGGTTTTGGAGGTCGTGGCGGCGGTTTCCAAAGTGGATTTGGTGGTCGAGGAGGTGGCCGCGGTGGATTCGGTGGAGACCGAGGCGGATTTGGCGGTGGTCGCGGTGGTGGGTTTGGCGGCGGCCGAGGCGGAGGTGGGTTTGGAGGTGGACGAGGGGGTGTTGGCTACCAGTCGAACGGGTATGGTCCACCCGATGGCGCTCCCGCCGGGCCTCGCGCTCCACGAGACGGTGGGTTTGGTAGTGGGCGTGGTGGTTATGGTGGGGATCGCGGGCCGGGAGGCGGTCGACACAGTGACGACAGGCGGGGTGGTGGCGGCGGCTACGATCGAGGCTCAAGTGGTGCGAACAATGAACCCCTGGGCAGTAGAGACCGACACCGCGATGGTGGTCGAGATGGTGGGTACTCCCGAGATGACGACTCACGCAAGCGTGGGTACGAAGGCGACAGCTACGACAATCCGAGACAGCAGCGAAGGAGGTATTGAGCTCTTCTAGTTGCTCAGGTATGCCTCCGCCAGGGTTTGTCAAGTTACCTCCCTTTCTTTCACCTCAGCATTTCTCGTCGATGAGGGTAAGATGCACTTCAGTCAACTCTTGACATTCGAAACCACAGATGTCATACGGAATCGAAGAGGGTAAGCACATTCCACATGGTCACTACTAGGGCTGCTGGACACTGCTATATCTTGGACAATTGGCCTCTTCAGTACCTTTTTACTGGCTTCTCGACTATCATTGGTAGGACACAGGTACAGCACTCTTCGTCATGGATCATACGGCACAGCTTCATCTCGACATTTGCGAACAGGAGTTTCTCGGCAAGCGCATTATGTTTCAGCGCGGGATTGGCACAGTAATGGACGGGTAGGGCAAGTTGATTTTCTTCTACATGTTTTACTACACAATTCGCTTTGCATGGCTAGTTCGGACGGGTAGGTATGTAAGTATCGGGCATGAAATGTGCACCGTCAAGGTAAGATTACAGGTAAGGAACTTTTGAGTCCTCGCTTGATGATCTTACTGTGATACATATACCAAGCTCTGTAGAAAGTTACATTTGTACACTTGAAATTATCGCTAGGCAGAGGTGAAAGAATCTGTGGCCAGTGGAAGCCTGTAATGTAGCAAGTGAGCATCCATCTGTATATATTGTAATCACATGTTAGGATATCCGGTGTTTTCTACCGGGAATGTAAGACATGGGAGACGTGATAGTACGTGTTGTTTGACCCAACGCACCGGTCCTATCAATTATGGACATGTGACTCGAACCGGGGTTTGCAACGATATGGAAGGGAGGAATTCATCTGTGATTCATTTGCTCGTTGTTAGAAGCATTAACTTTGCGCTTTGACTAACTATGTTGAGTGGAGCTCCTGTTTCATTTTCCTAGTGTCAGGAACAGTCTGTCGCCAATGTCGCCCAATCCTGGCTTGATCATGCCCTTCTCATCCACGTCCTTGTCACATCCGCCAGCCCAGATCTGGACGCCTTCTTCCCACTCCTCACACGCCTTCCTCAGGCCTTCCTCGGTAGCCAAAATGGCGACGACAATGATGCGCCTAACGCCCCAGTCCTTCAAGGTATCAATGGCAGCACATGCCGTGGCGCCCGTTGCAATGACGGGGTCAACTATTATGGCGAGTTCAGGGAGGGTAGAATTGGAGCTAGAGGAAGTATGGTAGGGAAGGTTGTTGTAATACTCGACAGGCTGGAGGGTAGACTTTTCGCGATACAGGCCGAGATGGTGCACGGGGACTGGAGATGGGAGGAGAGACGATAGGGCTGGGACCATGGAGAGGCCAGAGCGCAGGATGGGGACGAGGGATATGCTTGCGGGGCTGGGAGAGGTGGTGGTTGTGGTGTAGGTGTAGCCGAGGGGTGATTGGTCCTAGCCGGTTGCAAAGTTGCACGTTAGCAAAGATTGCCATATTATGGTAGGGTATGGCATGATGCACATGCCATATCACGGTCCTCGGCGTGATGGACTGGTGAACGATGACTTACGGTGCCCGCCAGGCGAGCGCCCAAGCCTGCTCCAAGGGCCTCGTACCCCACCATGAGGGCGATTTCATGCACCAGCGTTTGCGCATCTCTGGGCCCTGTCGCTGCGGACCGAAGCTGGGAGAGCTTGGCCTGGAGACATGGGTGGGTGGAAACATGGGCGTTTTTGGGGATGTTGACGGATGCCATGATAGATAATCAAGGGCGCAGTACAAGAAAGCGAGGCTTTTGCGTTCCGTGCTTTTAAGTACGAAGATAGAGGCGGTTTGTACTGTGCGTGTATATATGTGCGTATATGTGTGTGTCAGTCTTGGGTTCGCTTCGGTGTGACTGTGCTGTGATGGGCAGCGATAGCCCAAGCTCCAAGCTCTCCCCCCACACTCAGCCATGCAAGTGCCTTGCTGCTAACAGCGCATGACCCTGGCTCCACTCTCTTCCACTAATTCCACCTCAGTTAGGCGCATAAAGCTTAAAGCAACCATCCCTGCGCGTATCAGAGAAAGAGGCAGGAACCGCTTTCGCCTATCCGCACCCTGGATTATTGGATTTCCCTATGCCGCCGCCTCAAACACTTCAGCCCTGCCGCTGGACCTGATATAAGGCAGCGGGCCCCGACGGCGCGCCGACTTCAGCCGCTGTCTCAGTCGTCTTTCTATGTTGGAAGCCGTCTCGGGAGTAGTCATCTGACGTCATCCTGCGTATGCACAAGAAAGGCCCAATGGCTGCCCACAGCAACAATGGCAATGACGAGGAAACCACCCCCACGAAGCGCGAATCGCACTACAACCAACAACGCTCATCGCTGCGCTCGGACATATCGTCCAATCCCCAGCCACGCTCGCGACACGGTAGCAGAAACCATCCTACCGACTTCGACCTTGACATCAAGCATACGGAACGTGCGGATAGCGACACTCTGCCCTCGCCTCTCTCGCCTGCGCCTTTTGTACCGTATCCACAGTCAAGAGCAAGCAGTAATGCGAAAAGTAAAGGCCGCGGCCGTACAGCAAATACATTCGACGATATATCAACAGCAGAACCTTTACCGCACCTACATGAAGTCTCTGCACCGCCTCCGATACCTAGGGCAAGAGAGCAGTCGGCAAGGGGGGGAGCCACTTCTCCGCCTTCTCGTGGTGGCTCCAGGACACAACACCGCTCACGACACTCTTCGTTCCTATTCGGACGGTCAGATCCTCGCAACAGATCTGGATCGCAGCTAGACATAACTGCTCTGCCGAGCATGACAAGTAGTGCAGCCCAGGATTCGAAATCGAACGCGTATTCACGGTCAAAGCCCACACCCTCAGCGCGCCGCGCATCGCGCCTAGCAACTGAATTATACACTGTCTCATACCTAATCTTCTTCGCGATATGGGGCACGCTCGCACGTCTAGGTCTCCAAGCGCTGACCTTTTACCCCGGCGCGCCCGTCATATTTTCGGAACTATGGGCTAATGTCGCGGGCACGTTCATTGTTGGATTTTTCGCTGAAGACTGTCGTTTCTTTCGCGCAGAATGGGGGGACTATGGAGAGAGACCGCCCGAACCACCCCATATTCCCATTGAAGACAGACAGCGCGACAAAGCGCGCCATGGAAAAGTAAAAAAGACGATTCCACTCTACATTGGCATCGCAACTGGGTTTTGTGGCTCCTTTACTAGTTTCTCGGGCTTTGTCCGCGACGTCTTTCTCGCGTTGGCAAACAATTTGCGATCGCCAATTAACCATGCGTATCCGACAGACGCTCCTATCCCACTCACCAGTTCCACTGTATCGAGAAATGGCGGGTACTCCTTCATGGCGATTTGTGCAGTCATACTACTGACCGTCAGCACATGCTACTCGGCGCTCAAAGTCGGCGCCCACTTCGCGCTCCTCCTCGACCCTCTCACACCCACTCTCCCCTTCCGATTCTGCCGGCGCATTATGGACCCGCTCTTCGTGCTCCTGGGCTGGGGAACCTGGCTCGGTGCAATCCTCCTAGTGATATTTCCACCCCAGGACGCATGGCGTGGACAAGCGCTATTTGCCTGTGTATTCGCGCCCGTGGGATGTTTGTCACGCTACTACATGTCTGTCATACTCAATCCGATTCTCCCATCGTTCCCTCTTGGCACTTTCGCTGTGAACATCTTTGGCACCGCAGTACTGGGCATGGCGTACGATTTACAACGCGTGCCGTTGCAGTTTTCGGGCATCGGCGGCGGCAGCATAGTCGGCTGCCAGGTCTTGCAGGGCATCATGGACGGCTTCTGCGGCGCGTTGACAACGGTAAGCACTTGGATTTTGGAAATCAATGCCCTGCGGAAAAGACATGCGTACGTGTATGCTGCGACGAGTGCAGCCGTGGGATTGGGGCTGTTGACTGCCATTATGGGGAGTGTACAGTGGACAGTTGGGTGGCATAATATTGCTTGTATAGTATGAATGGGGTTGCGCTGATTAAATGGTGTTAACAGTTGGAATCTTGATACAAGGGTTATATGGCGGGGTGGCATGTATGGGTGTGTGCTAATGGCGGAATAATGGATATATGTATGGGAATATATATCAGGCGTTATATACCTTATTTAATACAACGGGTACGATAGAGAGAAGAATTGGACGATATTGGTCATACTTCGGATTGAAAAAAAAATGTGAGCTCAAGCGTAGGTACGTGAGTGCATAATAACACTCTTTGGGTGTATGCAGCTCTGCAGACTTGGGCAAGCCATCTGGTATCTATCGACAACGTACTATCATAATAACCACGCGAGGCGTCTGGCTTACTCAATCATACCGCACCGCCACTCGCTATTCATCAACCGATTTCACTGCGTTTAGCGGCTTTTCATGATTCGACACTTTCACCTACTTTTCAACCTTGTTCCTTCTTAACCGTTCCTGCTCCTCATTTTATCCCCATCTATACTGTCATCCTGTTCTTCTAGACTGTTCCATTTATCACCCTCAACTAGACCTATGCTCTCTCTCTCTTTATCCACCACCTCACCCTCACTCACTATGCCCATTCCATCAATCGACAGACTATGTTGATAAAAGCGCACACGCTTCGGCACCGGCCTAGCGTCCCTTTCAAGCTCGCAGCGACTAAAAATGGGAATGGGCTGGCGGTCTGGCACCTCGGCCCTCTGAATCCTGGGGGTAAAGTACTTTTCAGTGTAGTCGCGTTCCCCAACGTAGACTAATTTGTATTCTTGGCTGCCGGTGATGCGAAGGCCTTGAGCGTCTTCGATTAGGTAACCAGCGGTCGCGGCGTCTTCAATGTCTTCTACCTTCATGGCAGAATACCAGAAGGCAGATTCTTCATATAGAGCATCATCACGGAAGATCCAGGGGTGGGGAAGGGGGACGTGTTGCGAATCTTGGGGGAATATGGACCAGGGATATTCAATCCGCTTGGTTCGGCGACGGCTTCCACGTCTCTGCCAAAGCCTCCTTGTATCGGCTGGTGGGTGATACTTGGCCTGTTTAGTAGGCGGTGCTATTGGTTTGGGAGCTGACGTGTCCCTGGGTGCGAACAGTTGGTGTGGATACAGCGGGCGACCCACGACTCTTGTTTCCATTTCAGCAGCATGGTTGCATTCTGCTGGGCCCGTATCTTCATCTTGCTTGAACAGCAGATACTTACCGTTGGCGGTCCAGAAGAGACCGACTCTATCTTCAGTGATGTGGCCGTTAGTAGCGAGAGTTTCAAAGGCAGTCCTGCAGCATCTCTCGAGAGCGCCAGGCGTGCTTTTACTGTAACGGGCATCAGGAGAGAAGGTCCATGGTGCCGGCAAAGGGGTTATCTCGACCGAGTCTTCGCGGACCATGGGGCGTGGGGGTGGGAGAGCGTGAAGCATGGGGTATGGTGACACAGAGCACGTGCCGACTAGACTCGGAAGGTGAATGGAACGGGCAGACGATGGGGTCTATAGTGGAAGCGGGTGGTGAGTAGAGGAAGGGTGCAGAAGAGAGAGCAGGAAAGTAGCATCATGGTGGGGTGATATAGGGAAGTGTGATGGAAGGGCACGTGGAAGGGCGGAGAGCAGAAGGCCGCAGGGAAGGGAGGCTGCCGCACTTGTCAGGCGACCCCTGCGGCCGGTGCAGTGGCGTCGAATGGCGTGCAGGCGCCGGGGACAGGCAGGGCAGTCACGACTTCGACGATTGCGCGTGCAACTGCCTTGCCCGTATCGATTGGCTGCCAGGGCTGACGGTCTTGTTCTTGTTCTTATTCTCACTCATACTCTCCTTTGACCTCGCTGCCTATTCTTCTGCCACCTGCCGCCCTTCTCCGCTCCCCGTCGCGCTTCCCGTTGCCGTCATGTTTCTCAATGCCAACAAGCCAAAGATTCGCACCAAGACCGTCACTGTCAAGAAAGCGCCCGCCACCACTACCACGCCTGCCGCTCCGCATTCACGGCCACTGCCCTCACGACAGGCCTCACGCCCGCCCGCCAGCCGCTACCAGGTCACCGCGCCCGCCCAGACAAAGCCACGGGACGCCACGCGACGGACGCTGGCCGTGTCGCAAGCACAGAAGCGCAAGGTCTCGCCAAGCACACCGCAGTGGGCAAGCAGCGACGATGAGAGCGAAGAAGACGACGATCGCCTGGGCAAGAAGCGCAAGACTCGCCCTGCTAGCAGCAGCTCCGAGCCCATGAGTCTGAACCGCACCCTCGAGCCGGACTTGAGCAGGCGCATACGCATACGAGAGCCCCTCCCAAACGGGCTAGCTAGCACCGCGACGGAGAAGAGAAAGCACGAAAATGCCAAGCCGGAGGAGAAGACGGGGAAGAAGAGAGCCGGCTTGCTGCAGGGTCTCGCCATGTCAGCAGGCGACGAGGCCAAGAACTACAAGGCTGCCTTTGCTGCCTGTGAGGAGAATCCAGTGCTGGAGCTGCAATACCCCAGCCCCTCACAGCCGGAAAAATTCGAGGCCGTCAGCCCGCTCGACGCCCAAGAAGGCTACAGCCCGCTGGAAGACATATATTTCTGCATCGAGGAAATAATACAGCACTACCTGCCACCTGACCTTGTAACCGAGCTGTCGTCCGACACCGAAGGCACCGTCCGCCTCCTCAAGCGCGCCGTATCCAAAAACTCTCCCCAGGACTTCCAGGCCGAGCTTACCAAATTCAACGCCCTGATCAAAGACCGGCTTGACGATGGCACAATACCCCGCATCATGGACGAAATGCACGCCATACCTCTCAGCTTGGTCAAGCGCATCACAGCCCAGAGCTACAACCGCATCGTCTCGCCCCAAGCCCACCGTCTACGCAAAGTCAAAGGCAAAGAAACCACATACGGCGAGCTCCTCACCCCCTTTGTGCACAAAATCTTCCAACAAACCGGCCTCAACTCGACCCATGTCTTTGTAGACCTCGGCTCCGGCGTTGGCAACGTCGTCCTCCAAGCCGCCCTCCAAACCGGCGCAGAAAGCTGGGGCATCGAAAAGATGCCCTTGGCCGCCAGCCTGGGCTCGCAACAAGCCACGGAGCTCCAAGCCCGCGCCCGCCTCTGGAACATCCACCTCGGCGCCATTCACCTGCTCGCTGGCGACTTTCTCGAAACCTCCGCCATCGACGCCGTCCTGCGCCGCGCCGACGTCGTCCTCGTTAACAACAAAGTCTTTGGTGGGAAGCTCAACAATGACCTGTTACAAAAATTTCTCGACCTTAAGGATGGGTGCAAAGTGGTTAGCCTTGAGAGCTTTGGCGGCGGCGCGAAGCAGGGCGTTCGGCATGAGCAGGCGATCGCGGGGCTATTTGATGAGGAGAGGTATGAGAGCGGGACCTTTAGTGTGAGTTGGGCGGGTGAGAGTGTCGAGTATTTCATTGCGACCAAGGCGCGGTGAGAGGGCTGAAGGAGGTTATTGCATAGCATAGTTTAGTTTAGTATAACACCGGGGTGCAAGTACAGCAAGCATTCCCGGAATGGGATTGGGATGGCATGGCATGGCATGGATTGGCTTTTGTATAAATACCCCTTTTGGAATTGTGTAAATCAATACAATATGCTAGTTGCCCTGGATGGAGTCTGCATCACGGAGAATAGTTCATCATGAGATATTGATTGTGAGTTGATTCCATTTTGTCCGTTATGCTCTCGCCCCATTGTGCCATCTCACGCCTACAGACCATATATACGAAGCACGAACAATCAGTACAATCAGTACAATCCCACACATTGCACCCTGTATCCCATCCAACTCAGCAAATTACCCAACCCATCCTAAATATGCAACCGTCATGCCCTGACCCAATTTTATTGTTGTTAAATTATACCCATTTCCAAACCAAGTCCTCCCCAAAAAGAGCCGACAATGGCTGTTGATGTACATGAATCTCTAGTAACGTGAAAGGAATGTGGTTGGGTATCTCGAAAAGGAGCGTGATATGCTATGCTAAAGCCAAAATATGCAGAAAAGGAAAATCGTGTACGGGCGTTATAAAAGAGCCAAGAGGAAAGGGCTCGATCGAGGATGTAAATCTCAAGCGAATAGGGCGAGAGCACCACCTGCGAGCATGTAGCCCAAGGCACAGTTCTTGGCTACGGCGGTGTTGGGTTGGAGACCTGGTCTACCGGACGGAGTTGGATTGCCTTGAGTGGGGGTAGGCTGGGCATCTACATATTCGAAGGTTGTGATAGTGCTTGGTTTGCCGTCGGCGCCAATAGTTGTAATGAGTTTGACAGAGCTAATTTTTCCGGCATTCGGGGTGTAGGTTGTCAGGAAGGTGCGACCCTGGCCATCTGTCTCGGTGCGCACTTCGTTAGCGGTTGGGGCGAATTGTGCGGCGGATGTGGTGACGGTGGTACGACCCTGGGCATCGGTTGTGGTTCGGATGATGGCAGGTCGGTTCTCGGTGGTTGTGACGGTCTGGCCTCGTGAGTTGGTGGCGACAATGGTCACGGGGACCGAAGCAGTAACCTGGCTGAGGATGGAGCTGGTCTGGACAATAGTCTGGCCCTGGGAGTTGACTGTGGTCTGCTGGACGTTGATAATGACGGCGCGTTCGGTGGATGACGGAGGCGGCGGGCTGCTGCTGGGTGGGCGCGGAGAATTGCTGCTGGGTGGAGGCGGCTGAGCAGAGCTAGAGGGTGGAGGTGGAGGTGGAGGAGTGGCGACTGTGCTGTTGGAAGGAGTCTGGCGCTTCTTCAAGTCCTGGACGGCAGCCACGATGAGTTTGGTAGCAAGAGCCGGGTTCTTGGCATGGACATGCTCGACGCCATGGTGGTGCGACTCGAAGACGCCGTCCTTGAAGTCCTTGAGCCCGTTGAGAGCAGCCTGCAACGATTCCTCAGGCAAGGCATTGAGTAAGTCGTGGAAGGCTTCTTGTGCATTGGCGTAGATTGGTTTGGGCTGGTCGACATCCTTGGTCGGGGAGGCAGGCTCGTCAGCGAAGACTGTGCCCAAGAGGGGCAGGGCCAGGAGGGCCAGGCTGCCGAATGAACGCATAGCGATGGGGTGGGATGGGATGGAAGGCGGTCTAGGAGTGGATTCGTGGGTTCGTGGACTCGTCGTAACTCGTAAAGGACGCGACAAGGGAAGCGAGGGTGCAGTTCTCAACGGAGAAAGAAAGCGAAAACTAAACAAGTCAGAACGCAGAAAGCAAGGCCATGACGGGCTCTCCTTCTCCCTTTTGCGCAAGGGAAGGAGCTTTGTCCAGGAAGGGCAGCTGAGGGCTATAAAACAGAGAACAGGATGGGATGGGACAGGATAGAAAATGGCAGGCTGGACAGGGCTGGGCTAGGCTGACGGGACCGCGGCTGTTGGACCTCGCTTACTTACCTAGGACACCAGACACCCAATCCACGGCGCGAACGAGCGTATGTTGAAGAAAGCAGTCGCCAAGGTAGCGAGTGTGCAGCGTGAAAGAATCTGAGCAGACAGTAGGCAGATAGGAATTCAAGGTGCGGAGATGTTGAGGCAAATACGCAGACCTTAAGGCCATGGGCCATGCACCACCACACAGCCCATGCATGGCCTCAGATCAACACGAGCACCAGACCCGCATTTTGCCTTCGCCTCCAAAACCCAGCACCCTGGCCCTCCCAGACAAGCCTAGTTTGCATTTTGCCGACTAGGTAGCATGCCAAAACCTCCGATCCAACTGACAACAAGTCCCATCATGCTCAAGGCATAGCCATGGCCCTCGCCCAAACAGGCCGACATGCCCGAAACATCATTTGCAACACCCGGTTTCTTCTGCCTGAGGGCTCGCGTGGAACCAAGGCCCAGACTGCCAAAGCTGCCATGCCCGTCGCAGAACGTCATACGTGGACCGTCCATGCTGAAACAATAAACTGAACGGGGCGCGAGTGCCACTTCGCTACACTCTCTCTTCCTCATCGTGTTTCCAGCCGCACCGCGACTCTGGCCAAACTCCTCCGCCCCCCCTCAGCCCAATCACCTTCCTCATCCAGCCATATAAATAGCATCTCCCCCATCACGTCTCGCAGCGCTAGGCCACGGCTCCATGCAGCACATCCAAAACTCGGCCAATAGCAAGGGATGTGGAGTACCTTCCGCCAACTTTTTTTCGCCACACCAAACCAGTCTAGTGCACAATGGTCAGCTTTGCGGTACCGCGGCACCTGTCACGAATCAATGCCCCCAACTTGGTGCTCCACTCCTTTGGTCTTTCGTCATCGTCGTCTTCGTGCAAACTCTAGTCGCGTCACATCGTGTCATCGTGTCATCTTATCCACATGCACCCAACTAGACTACCGACGCCGGGCCTCGACATGGTACCGGTAGACCTCTAGCATCAACTCTATGCTGCCAGACGATGTCATGATTGGGTGCTAGCCATGACTACCTAACGCTGACTTGCAGATACGCCGTTGACCATCACTTCGCCCGACTCAACGACGTAGGAGTAGCACCATGAGCCGTGCTTCAAAATAAGCATTACACCCCTTGCCGTCATTCCCTAGTCCAATCCTTCAACGGCATGTCAGGAAATCCATGAGATTACTAGTACTACCACCAACCTTTTGCTATTCCTTCGCTGCTTGGTCTCAAGACCGCAAAAAATGATTCTCGCTCGGTGCTGTATTCAAAATACTGCCCAGTTCAATGCATACATAATTACTCCCTTTGCCTCGACCCTCAACAGGCATTGAGCCTCCACCTCCACCTAGACACCCCCCCCCCCCCCCCCCCCCCCCCCCCCCCCCCCCCCCCCCCCCCCCCCCCCCCCCCTCCCCCCCCTCCCCCCCCCCCCCCCCCCCCCTCCCCCCCCCCCCCCCCCCCCCCCCCCCCCCCCCTCC